>JAMKQA010025257.1:0-11140 GCA_024699735.1 Posidonia australis
TGGCAACCAGATGCACAGAACACCACCCACAACCACACACAAACAAGAAACAACAGATTATCCATTAATAAACCATTAAGCACAAAATCACTAATAATACATGGTTTATTAAATACAAATGGATAACCGGGCCCAGATGTTACAAGCGGCCAATAAGAATTTAGCCTATCAAAGGAGATTGTCGTCCACAAGAGCAGGGGTGGACACATTATCATCCCCCGCACGCTGCTCAGAGTTTGCACCCAAAGAATCAATTTCCATGCCTTTAGTGTGCTGAAAGGAAGAGAAGGAATGCAGAATCTCATTTTTTTCAAAACCTGCACCCAAACACTCAACCCAGCAAATAGTCAAAGATATAATATCATTAACAATCATGTATTTACTATTGAGAATGCCCCTGAAAATTCTGTTGTTCCTTTCCTTCCAAATAAACCAAAGGAATATTTGCACAAAGGTAAGAGAGCCTATGACAGGCAAATCAAATTTTAACACAGGTGACATATTAAATAAGTCTTCTATAGATAATATAGCAGGGTACAAAGGGGAAATTGCAAAAACATTCCAAATGGAATAAGTAAATGGACAAAATAGAAAGAGATGCATTGCAGATTCAGTATGATAATTATAAAAAATACATAAGGTGGAACCATTCCATCTCCTCTTGCATAAGTTTTCTTTGATCAAGATTTTGTTACAAGCAACCAACCACGAAAATAGTTTAACTTTGAGTGGAACCCAACACTTCCAGATTTCCTTAAAGAATTTAAATCTGAGTCCACCATCATTAACCATAACATAACACGATCTAACAGTGAAGACCTTATTAGTAGGTTTCCAAACAAGCGTATCATCCTCTGTATTTAATCCTACATTAGGAATTATCCCCAATAATAGTTCCAGTTGAGAATGTAGGAGCTCAGAGTCAGTGAAAGATAAAGGATCTACTAGAAGGTTGTTTGGATTTGAATGGCTGATTCTTACAATCTTTTCTACAGTGGCTTGTTTAAATTTTGCTCTCCTGTAGATATCAGGTAGGATGTCTTTAAGTTTTTCTCCATTCCACAATCTATTTTCCCAGAAGATGGTATTTTTCCCATTATTTACATGAAACAATGTAAAACCATTTATGATATCAAAACTTTTTTTAATTTCATGCCAAAGGGTGTTGGAAGTGTTAAGTATGGCACCTAAACCTCTCCTTGCTAAATATTTTGTTTTGATAATATCTTTCCATTTCAGAGAGTAGTCATTTGATAAAAATTGCCAAAGTAGTTTGCATTTTAAAGCCTTATTGAAATTCCTTAAATTTATGATACCCCATCCTTGTTGTTCCTTGGATCTGCAAAGAGATTTCCACTTAACAAAGTGGCAAGCTGTGGAGGAGGAGAGAGAATTCTAAAGAAATCTGGATCTGAACTTATCAATGTCCTTCTCCACTTTGGTTGGTAAGTGTAGAACAGATAAGTAATACGTAGGAATGGCAGATAGGACTGCATTAACCAAGGTTAATCTGCCTCCAAGTGATAATAACTTAGCTTTCCAAAGAGATAGTTTTTTTGAGATTTTTTCAATGATAGGTAGCCAGTCATGATAATTGGCTTTTCTGAAGTATAAAGGAAGTCCCAGATATTTTATAGGGAAGTTTTCAATTTGACACCTCAAGATATGCGAGGTTCTCTGTATAAAGGGTTCTTGAATACCAATGCCAGTGATAGAGGATTTGTGAAAGTTTATTTTCAACCCTGAGCAAGTCTGGAAGCAGTAGAGTATCCTCTTAATATTTATTAAATTATCTTCAGTGGCCGATAGAAAAAAGCTAGTATCATCAGCATATTGAATATTCATTACATTTGGACCGTTGTTTGGTAGCTGTATTCCAGAGACTAGATTATTTTCCAATGCTAAGGCTAGCATTCTGTTTAAGGTATGTGTGAAAAGAACCAAGTAACCAACACATGTTTGCACTTAGAATTAAAAAAATACACATGCTTGTACAACTTATTCTAACAAAGATTTCTTGATAATCTTAACCTTTCTTTAGATGTAGAATAAAAAAAAAGTAAGAATAAATAGAAATGGTTTTCTTTTAAAGATAAATAGGTGTGCATAATGAGATATTTTAGTTTAAATGAAAAATGGAATAAGTATCAAAATAAGTGCTGGAATAAGTGGAAAATATGTAGGTTAATAATAATCCATTTGATTATTAAGATATATATCTAATTTAAAATATGTATACATCATATTAATATTATATATGAATTAATTTTTAAATAAAAAATAAATATATTGTATACATACATGTATCAAAATAATTTAGTGGAATAATTTTATTCTACCTTTTCCAAAGAATAACTATTTTGGAATAAGTAAATTAAAATAGGAATTACTATTCCAAGTTTATTTCGATTTTTACACAACTAAATGGAATAGTAATTCCTATTTTAGGTTTATTCTAAGACTTATTTTAGATATAAACAGAAACTTAGTTATGAACTATAATCGACAAAAAAAATGGAACAGTCCACAAAATACTTAATTTTTAATCGTGTTAGTAGTGCTCCTTCCGTACGAATCAGAAAATTAGGAAAACTATAATAAAGATACTCAAATTATAACCACTTCTTGAACAGTGAAGGATTTGGTAAAGAAGATCCAATGGAAACCATCACGTATTGTTTAGCTAATATTAATGAATTTGGTATACAATTTCCAGGTTCAATTTTCTCTGAATTCAACTTTTTATGCATGGTGACTGATGATGACGGAAAAAGAATAAATTTTCTCGTAAAAAAGAGAGAAAAAGGTAACGGTGTATGTCATATTTTGCGGATTACATGGGGCCCAAGCATGCAGCATTCACCACATTCTCATCCAAGGATTTACATTTGTTTCCCAGTTGATGGTGTTCCGTGCTTCTCGGTCGGCGGTCAACTCGTGACACGAGGTCTTGCCTCTATCGCCAGTCACGCCTTCCGGTAATCATATACAAAATCTAAACCAACAACTTCATCTTCTTGGAAATTACACCATCACCCCCACTGTCCTCAGACTTCCTCGCAAAAAACTTCAAACTTGTGTGTTTTCCTTCTGTTCTTCTCTTTGCTCTTCAGGATACTTTAATTTTGCAACATATATGTAAATTCATTAACTTATGTCTTCAAGAAGTATGTCAATTCATAAACAAACTCATGTATAACGTCTCAAGTCCCTTCACTTTGAGCAGATGGAAACACTCAACCATGTACCGCTCAGAAGTCCCTTCGCATTTATTTTTCTTTTAGTATACATGTACATGCGACCGTTCTATCTTAAGGGTGACACATCAGATATGTAATTAAAATATTCACATAGAGCACATACAACAACCTTCACTTCTCTAGCTCCCATATTTCAAAGTGCAGAATATGGTAGTAGATGCATGCTAGTAGGGCTACAAGTGCACAACACGATAAAAGACGATTGAGTTTCTATCTTTTTTTCCTTTTTTCCAATATAAACTTGAGGACTAAAGGGCAAACAACGTCATTGCCACCTACCATTTGAAAAGAATCACCTACATAGCATATTCAGACTGGCGTTTTTGACTTAAGACTCGACCAAGTCATATGCTGCATAGTGCTTATTGTTTAATTCGCCACGGAATCTGGGACTTGTAGGCTTTTATAGCAAAATAATAATATCAGTTCGCACATATCATCTCTTGCCAGACGCAACAAGTTTCAAATTTTGGTTTGATTTCATTCATAAGGTATGCATCTCTCTGCTCTGGCTTCTGTTATCTTTGCTTTTAGGTCTGCATGATCTTCGAAAGAAGTTCCTTTCCAATTCAGTTTTTAGATAAATTCATTGAACTGGGTTTTTCAGATGCTGAATTTCAGTTGTTTTTCATGGTAATTGGTGTGATGAAGTTTTCATTATTATTTTTATTATTTTACAACCTACTCTTTCTGACAGTGGTGAAACACAACATGTTCTACCAGTCTGCCATTTCTTGTTTCTGAAAGAACAGATCCACTTGTTTGCAGCCATGGATGATGTATCAGTATTTTCTTTGTTTTGCAGAAGATAGAAACAAAAAGAGCAATACCTTTCATCTGTCAGACATCTGTTCCATTTAGTCAGAAATATATTGATTCCTAACAGTAACTTCTATTGATTTAATGTAATGGGATGTGTTTCTTCCAAGATCATAACAAGGTCAAGCAGCTTCCACGAAGAATTGGGTCTAAGCTTGAAGAGGAGAACAAATGGCTTTCCTGCATTAGAAGGCCTGCTCAAAGCCAAGAATGATGAGCACCAAATCCCAGTTCTTCTCTACTCTGGCAACACAAATGTCAAGAACCCCAAATCACAGGAGCATGAAAACATCTGCAACCTACAGAATGAGCCCACAAATCCTGAAACAATCAATTTGTGGGAATTGATGAATGGGTTGGAGGATGATGTAAAAGAAGAAGAAGATCAGGAAGAAAAGAAGAAATTCACTCTTCACAAAAAAATACACACTGTGGAGGAGTATGATGCATTAGTTGCTGCTGAGCAAAAGGTTTCAGATTCAACAGTGGAGCCAGTAACAAGAAACGTAGATTGTGTTGTTTGGTCTGCAAGGTCTAGTGTAAGTGATGATGATTGTTTCAATGATACCAATACGAAAATCGAAGATTTACCGATCGCAAAGGGTCCACGAAGGAATGCAATGGCGAAAGAATTGAAGCCATTAAAGCTACAAAGTTTTGAATTCTCAAGCATTGGAAGCTTGAGAGAGTGGCTTGAAGCAGGAGGGCAGGTGTTCTCTCCTGGATCATATGACACACCAAAATTTGGGAAGTCAGTTAGTAAAGGTGAAGAGAGTGGCCATAGGAGGGTTGATTCCATTGTTTTCGATCCAGAGTTGGTTGCAGGACTTGAAGAAGCCCTGAAAGAGTTGACAGAGGAAGAACAAATCATTAGACAGATGTTGGAACAGATAGAGTAAGTTATGAATAATAGTTTCATGTAGAAACTGTTCTTGTGAGACGTATATTTGGAAAAGAGAAGTTTTCCTAGTCTTCTATTCTATTTTTGTAAACAGAGGTGAAAGATGGATGTTAGTGTTTTCCTTTTCTTTTGAACAGTGATTTTCATGTGCGTAACCAATTTTGAGGTAGTGGGGGTAAAAGTGTAATGGTGTGGTCTCCGAATTTTTATTATTGAGATGATACTTCCTTGCCTATTTATTTTTTTGTTAGAAAAAACAAAAACAAAAACGCTGGTTATTTCTTACTTGTGGGATGTGTTTGAACAAAAAAAAACGTGGTTTAACTTCTATTTTTTGTGCAAGTTGAAGATACATGGTTAGGAAATATTGAACCATCAAGTAGTTGTTTGTAATCTTCTTTTTGCAATTTTTTTTAAAAATCCAAATATTAAACATTTCATTCACTTAATGTTCTACAACAATATACCATATGCTTCTAAATGACGTGAATTTTGACGTATATGTGATTTAAATGATGTAAATTAAGATCTAAATATTACATTTTGATTTTGAAACTAGTAGCATATGTTTGTAAAAATTATCTTTAAAATGTTCAAATGACAATAGTCTTTACTTGATCCTTTCTCCTATAACACACACACACACACACACAATCAACTTTAAATGAGGACAATCTTCAGTTTAAGATTTGAAGGACAACTTTTTATATCTCAAAATCTAACTATTAGATTAAAAATCTAAACTGTTAGATGCTTGTATATCAAAAATCAAGTGATTTTTAAATTCCTAATTATTGAATTTAACATATACTTATTATAGCTTGCAGAGAATTATTGAATTTATATATCAATAGATCTATATATTATGAGTTTATATGTATTTTGGTGTATATTTGATCTAGATGATATAGTGTGATATCCTGGATTTGTGCCAGAGACTATATAATTTGATAATGAGAATGAATATTGGTGTGTGCTCTGGAATTTTATTCTTGTGTTTACGGGGATATGTGTTGCGTTTGTGAATGACTTACATGAGTTGAGCTCTTGTTTTCTCTTTGATCCCTTGAAATAAGGGTCATGCGAGTACAGCACACGAGTATTGGTGACGAGTGTTTGAGGCTGATATAGTTGGCGAGTATAGCAAGCGGGGAAGGCTGGCAAATATCAGTGGCGATATTTGTCGGTGCGGTGCATGAATGGTAGCAGAGTGCAATCAGTGAATGCCGCCTGTGCCCTGTATCTTCTGCTACATCGCTAATTGGCAGTGGGTGACCCATCGATTCCGCCCCTATTGCCTGCACCCACGTCCTTCTTTGACCACGCGTACGAGTGGGTGTTTTAAACACCCCGTCATCCCTTGCGTGAGAAAGACAAAAGGAGTTGGGAGGGAGAAAACGAGAGAGAGCAGGGAGCCAGTGAGAACTGAGGGTGAGGGGTGAGGTGAGCCGCCGAAGCCCACCATCATCGGAGGTCACGACCTGGAGGCGGAGTACGTCGTCGGCACCGCGGGGTCATTGGGAGAGGTCGCTGGAGAGCTCGCAGGAGTTGGCTTCCGTCGATGATCTTCATTGGGTACGCTTCCCTCCCATTTCCTCTCACTGATATTATGCCAAAAATGATGAGAAAACGTAGAGAATCATGTTAAGACTGATAAATGCATGAGTAAACAGATTTATTTCATTATATGGTAATTTTTGAGATTTATTGGTGAATATCATGATTTATTTGTAAATATCATGATTTATGAGTAAATGATGTTAATCCATGTTGGGAATGCGTTTTAAATGCTCTGTAATGTGTGTATGCATGCTTTGGATGTGTGGAATGCATGTTGCAAGTTTTTCTGTGGCTTTTGTAAAAGATTTTAGGGATTTCAGAATATGGGTTCTGCAGTTTTGGTTTTCTTAGTTTTCTATACAAGGGTCAAGCGATTTTTCCTGACGGAAATCTGTGGCAGATTCCCCTAGCGAGTTCTCTTGGCGGATCAAGTTGGCGAATGTAGCCAGTAGATCCTGTGGGCGGTTTTGCCTGGTGTAAATGGTCGGTGAATCCGACATTTTCCAGTAACTCAGACCTTGTATTTAGTAGCCGTGTTTTAATTAAAAAGGTGAATAAATCATGTTAATGCATGTAGACCCATAAATGACTAAATACATGATAAATGTATTAAATACATGAAAATGACTCTGGTTCATGTAAAAATAATATTTTAATGATGATTTCATAAAATGTTAAATATGAAATGTATGGAATATGTGGAAATGAATGAGAATGGAGAATTTCCTAAGATAAGTGGGAAATGCCTGCTAAATAATTGTGGACCCATAAATAGATGAATTAATGGTTTTGAGAATCATAAATGAGTAATGTGAATAATGATGTTTTACGATTTATAAATGATTTTTTGAATGAAAAATGGTTTTGAAAAGTAATTTCAAAAGGAAGTTGCATATTGTTTTAAAAGAGAATTCCGAGTTTTGTAGGAGCAACATTTAGGTCAAAACTTACCAACAGGGGTAGTGAGACCTCTAGAGATATTGGAGACATGTCTTTGGTCGAAGTTGTCGAGTTTCGTTTTGGGGTAGGAGCCTTGAGATAGTGGTGGTACTGTAGGACCTAGGGTACGGTAGATATGGATTACCCTCAATGTCGGTACTGGTCGAGTCTGAGATGAAAGTCCCTAGGCGTTCGGGCACCAGGGACGTTGTGAGGGCGCACCTTGTACTTGTACCAGAGAGGGTCCACTACTTTGAGGTTGCGGCCGATGCGGTTGAACTCCTATACGGCGTGGTTCACCATGGCACTGCAGTGTGGACGGAGATGGAGTCTCGCCAGCTGCTTGTGGTTAGGTCGGTCACCTGTGGCCAGGGTGATACGACAGGTTTTGGATATAGATTGAGATTTGAGATTTGAGCTAGTTTCCAGCCATGATTTTATTGTGATTTAAAATATGAATGGAATTGTGTTTTGGGTTGGACTCTAGAAGGAAATGATTTCCTGAAATGCATAAAGTGTTTGCAAATGTGTATGAGATTTGAAAAGAAAAAAGAAAAGAAAGTTTTAAAAAAGAGTATGTTTTATAAATAATTCTCTACTTAAATTTGTTGGCTTCTCGGTGTTTTGTGGTTTCCTTGCACTTTTGCAGTTGCGCAGGGTTTTTCCGCTGTTTTCGGTTTGAGACGCATACTGAGGACATTGACATCACTTACACGTGGTTTTAATCGTTTGCCTCAGATGCCTAGTTGGAGGTGTAGCTTTGTTCTGGTGCAGCTTTCGGAGCCACATTTGCTGTACACAGGTCTAAGTAGTTAATTGTTAATTATTTAATTGTCTATTTCTATTAAATTGTATTTTATTGGTTATTTGGGTAGTTCTGTATAGTTGTGTAGTGCTGGGGCATTATATATAGTTTAAGATTTATGGATTATATTTTAATTTTAAAACTTATAATTTAAAGATCTAGTGATGTAACACCCGAAAATTCATTTTATTGTAAATATACATTTTAATGAATTTTATAATGGATGGGTGTTACTGGTGTAAGGCTATTTCAGTAATTTTATGGTTTTATGCTTGGGTCCCACTGTTTGGCCAGTCTTGTGCCTTGTCCTTTAGTGGAGGCACTGTGATCTTGTCCATGTGTGTGTGTGGGTGTGCGGGTGATGACCTTTTGTTGGGTCTGTGCTGTGGGTTGGTTGGTGCTTGGACGACAAGCAGAGACACATGCATTAAGGAGCTGCGGCGCTTGCACAAAGCTGCCACCAACTGCACTTATTTAAGTGAGATGGGTTGAGCTTTCTCCTGCCACACTACCTCTTCCTTTTCCTTCTCCATCACTCCTCCCCTTCTCCCCCGAGTGCACCGCCTTACCTTTTCCACCTCCTTCCTTCCCTTCCACCTTCTCTTCTTCGTCTTCCTTGGCTTCCTTCCCTGTCGATGTGTGAGAGAGAAAGAGAGAGAGAGAGAGAGTGTGTGAGAGAGAGTAGAGTGTCGGAGGTTCAGGCTAGCCAGAGGACTCCAGATTGCCGTCCTAAAGGCACGTGGAGCTCAAGGAGGAGCTTGTGGTCGGCCGAAGGTTGTGGTGGTCATCGGAATCAGTTTGGGTCGCCGACGGTCATCGTGAGGTACACACCTCACTTCTCTTGTAGAAATGTATGAAATTAGTGGAAAATCCTAGGAATGCATAAAACCTAGGTAAAATTATGTTTTTAGAATTTTTGTGAATTTATGAGGACTTATGGGCCATTAATTACATATTTATGAGGGTGGTTGGTTGGATCGTTTTTGACCCTTTTTGTTTTACGAATTTATATATTAAGCTATAATACATGGATTTGGTTTTGTTTGTGTGGTTTTGGAGTAGATTCATGCGTCTATGTTTAGTGTTTTATTCGTGGTCTGTGGATTTTGTTTAGTGGGTCTGCACCTCACTCCCACTTGGGCAATCGAGCAGGATAGGGCTCAGGCCATTTTTACTGGAATCGAAGAAATTGGTATGCTATTTTTGAATGGTATGTCATTTTGCTTCAGAATTGTCCCTTTGGTCCCTGCTTTGGTTGAACGAATTCATCTGGTTTACCGTTCTACGTCCTTAGGTGTTGACAGTTGACCTAGTTAAGTCGATCGTTTCTTTTCGGTCTACTGAATCAGGAATTTTCGGATGTCCAAGTGATTTTTTGACCTACCGTTTCTAGTGCCCTGGGTCCAGTTTGGTCGACCAGTCCATTTTGACATGTCGAATCAGGCCCGAGTAGTGTTTTAAAAGTGATTCTCTTTGGCTTTTTTTTGAGGGATTTTAAATGCCTTAAAAAAAGAATATTTTGTGAGCTATCAGTGATGGTCTATTGTAGACACTTCATACGCCAGTTTTATGGAGTTTTTGAAAATATAAAAATGATTTTGAAAAAGGATTTCAAAGAGATATAGCCTAGTTTGGAAAGGATTTCCATGTTTTCTGTGTGTGGACCAAGATACTGTGGTCCATGCTGCTTGGACTAGGGAATGTGATGACATTCTTGGGTGGTCAAGCGTGTCACTTAGGTTGAGGTTGGGGGGACAAGACATTGTAAGCGAGTGTTCATCGGGTCTTAGAGGTATGAGACTCATTGACTGTCATTCACGAGGTCATGGTTGAGATTAACAGGTTGAGATGTTGTTTGGACCTGGAAGTATGATACTTCGGTTTGCAATAGACATTGAGGCTCAAGGTACAACTAGGTGTGGAGGTATGACACTTTCATTGTCTAGGTACCGTGTGGAGGACGCCAATAAGGCAGACCTTGTGGTGTTGGCCAGGATGGGAACTTGCACGTGTCGCTTTGCTGGTAGTGTCTTGATTGACAGGACAACCTTCTTAGGTGGAGTTGACTTTGTGAGGGTTCTCTAGATGGCAGGACTACAGGACGGAATCGCTCTTAACAGGGTGGTAGGTTCGTGGTAGTGTAGTACACCTTAGTTGCTACTTGTGGCCAAAGTTAGTTGCCTAGCATTGGGTAACATGACTCAGTGTGGTTGTGGTTTTTGGCCAAAATGACCCGTACTTGAAGTTTTGGCCAGTTGGACTGTGCTTTGGATGCTCATTGATAAAGACAACCCCGATTTTGAGGTGACTCATTGATAATTTTCCAGATGATGCTTTGGATGTGGCTGACCAAATCTAAACCTATAGTAGACTCGCAGCCCAATTAGAAAACCAGATAAGTAGGGGAGAGCACTTAGCTAGCACACCTAGCTAGCACACCTCCCTGGCACACCTAGCTAGCACACCTACATAGCACACCTAGCTAGCACACCTCCCTGGCACACCTAGCTAGCACACCTACCTGGCACACATAGGTGGCGCACATAGCAGGCGCACATCCCAGGCGCACAATCACTTCTCAGGCTGCTGGCTTTCCACCTCCCATGGCTGTTACCTCCAGCAACGAATATGCCATGGAATCTTCCAGGCTTTTCCTCTACGAGGCTCCCTGCATTCTCCATGGGTTATCCTTGAGAATTCCCTATAAATAGACACCTGTAGGTAGCCATTTGAGAGATTAGAAAGGTTGAAGACATACAATTGCAACCAGAATTCTGCAGCTGTCCCTTTGAGCTCTTAGCTTTCTTCTTGCATCCAGAGATATTCTCAGCCCTTCCAAAGCATCAAGGAGCTTAT
>JAMKQA010025348.1:0-12823 GCA_024699735.1 Posidonia australis
TAAAATCAAGTACAAATAATGAATTAGATAATTATTTAGAATCCCCAATTACTTTTAGTGATTTAGAAATAGATAATTTAAATATATTAAATTGGTGGTCTACTACAGCTATTAGGTTTCCTATAGTTTCAAAAATGACAAAATATTTACTAACGATTCCGACGTCAACTGTGGCATCGGAATCTGCATTTTCTGCAGGAAAAAGAGTATTAAATGATAAAAGATGTAGATTATTGGAGAAGTCTGTAGAAGCCTCCGTCTACTTGAAAGATTGGTACGATGCGGTTGATCGTTTTCAAGGTTTGAGCTTAAAGTTTGAATCAGAAGAAGACGATGATGCGACATCAACTTCAACAGGCAGAACAGACTCTCCAAAAGAATAATTCTTTATGTAAAAATTGAAAAAAAATGCAAAACAAATGATGTAAATATCTTTTGTATTTTTTATGTAAAAATGTATTTTTTTTTTGAATTTCAAAAAAAAAAATATCAATAAATTTTTTTTTTTATATATTTTTTTAATATATTTTCTAGACCCGATGGACCGATCCGACCCACATGCGGGCCATGGACTGTGCCGGACCCATGGGTTGTTGCAGCCGACCTGGTCCGAATTCCATGTCTAATCTCACATGGAATCCTTCTCAAATATATTTACGAAGGATCCCACATATATTAAAGAGAAATGAAATGATTGGTCCAAAGCTTTGAGCTCTCACGTGTCTGTGTTCTTCATTTTCTTTATCATTTTCATTGTTATCTTCTACAAATATTCTTTTTTCCTTCTTAGCTTGCCACAATATTGAATTTGATATATTTTTCAACAAAAAGAAAAAAAAACCCTCGTGCAAATCATCAAAGCTTAGTAATATTATATACGAAATTAATAAACCATTACAAAATTATAAGACAAAAGAGCAGCACACTGAAAGCTCAGTGGACTCTCATATCTCTGGTGACATCATTCCTGTAAAGTCGAAGATCTCATGACGCCCACCAGCAGCACTCGCAACCATTGCACGTAAAAGTCAACTTTAGGAATTTAGGGCTCATCATTCCTTTCCTTTTGTACGACACAAAAAAAAAAGAAAAAAGGGGCCTTCTGTATTTTTTTATCACAGATCCACAATTGATGCGATGCTGGACGATCCCACGTTCCCACCCAGCTCTCTCCATGCAACCGTGCCGGTTTGACCGGCCAAAGAACAAACTCATGAGCCAGTCCACAATCGACTTCTTTTCAAAGGAAGGAAAAGGTTCACCAACCAACTAACCAGACTATCTTGGACGGTCTCGATCCTACGAATCCTCTTAAGCGGGACCCACATCAAGAACATCCCATCCGTCGAATGACCGTGGAAAGTCCACGAAAGCGATCCTACGAATCCTCTTAAGCGGGACCCACATCAAGGACATCCCATCCGTCGAACGAACGTGGATAGTCCACAAAGGCCGGCTGTAAATGGCAACGCCGTTTTTATTGCCACAACGAACAGAACAGGTTCACATATTTTCCGCAAAAAAAATAAAAAAATAAAATCGCGCACACACACAAATACCATTTCTTCTTTCTTTCTTCTACGTCTTTTAAATCGCGTTCACGCGTGGAATGCACCAGCTATCTCTCACATTCTGACACCGTTAAGTAGTTGCATCAGCAAATACCCCGTGAATCCAAAGTAGAACAAGAAGGAGGCTAACTCTCTCTCTCTATCTCTCGCTCTGTCTCTCGGTTTCTCTTTCTTTCCCATGGGAGCAGTCATGTCCTGCTTCTCCCACGAGGAGCGGGCTCTTGGAGAGAACCAACCGCCACCCCTTGACGAGTCTCCACCTCTTCCACCCAAACCTTGCTCTTCTGCTGCTGCTGCTGCTCCTGGTGGATGGAACGGCAAGGTCCAGGAGGGCCGCCTCCTGACGCACGAGGAGGCGCTGGCCGCGGCGCGGGTGCTGCTGCAGGACAGTGCGACCGTCCAGAGCCGGATCGACCGGTCCTCGTCCGTGAGGAACTCCGACGCTTCTGACAAGAGGAAGAAGAGGCAGCAGCAGCAGCCGGGGGCGCTTCCCAGGAGCTCTAGCACTAGGCCCAGGTCCCAAACCGACCCACCTCTACAACCCCAGCACCTTGTCAATCAGGCAAGTTGAGGATCACAATCACAATTGTTGTTGTTGTTGTTGTTGTTATCGTCGTGGTCATTGGGATTATCGATTGTCATGGCTTGATTTTATCGCAGGGCGGTTTTTTGAAAATTGTTTTGGGGAGACGTGCTTTTACTTTTCAAATTTGTTGACGTTTTTTTTCTTTTGGAGTATTGACAAATAGGTTTGACGTTTAGTACCATATTTGTTTGTGAATTGATTTGTCACTTTCATGTAGCTTTGCCGGTCGTATGTTGTTTTGTGCACACTACAGATTGATCAGCGCTCACCGGTTGGACAGCTGAAATTTTTCCTGTAGGCACTCCATTTTTTTATTTTTTCGTTTTTAAAATTAAAATCTAATTATATAATTAATTAATCTATAAGATAATCTATTATGTATTGAAGTTTTCTGAGTTATATTCATTATTAATTTTTAATCTAAAATTTAACGGTTAGAATTTAACAAAATATGTTGAATTTGAAGACTATTAGATCAAGGATCAATAATTGTTTAATTTAAATAAAAATTTCACTATGTATTTATAGATATATAATAAATATATCTATACGGTTATTTCTTCTCCTTTATGTATTTATGAAAAGAAAAAGGTATCTATAAATACTTCTTATATGTAGACACCTACAAAAAAAAATCCCTCCACATAAATGCATCGCATTCAGAGTTGATTTCCGTTAGATTCTGTTAGGTTGGACCATTTTTGGAACTGAGTTGGAAGGACGACAAAAAGAGTCCAAAATCTGTATTCCTTCCAAGTTGGTGCCAATAGTTACTTCCTCATTTTCTTTCCATCACCTTAAAATGTTTTGTTCACCATATGTCATTAGAGATCAAATTTCACAGTTAGCAATCCAAAATGGTACAAATAAATAACTAGTCAGTCCAACAGAAAAAAAAGAAAGAACAATGCTAAACTTTCAATTAGAACACATGGAGTTTTAAACTCGGATTTACATAACTTGGAAAGCTAAACTTTCAAAGACAATACTCAGGTTTCTAACTGTGAGGATTCTCGATTCCACAGAATTGTGACTGCAAAAAACAAAAGGAAACCTTGCTGAACAAAGGCTCTCAACTGCCAATTCAGGAATACCATAACTCCAGCTATACTATTCAATTTGCTTAAACTTTGTTATCCTTGAGTTTATTAACTTTATCCTGTGTATGAGAACATAACATAGGAAGGGTTAATTTTCATCATCCCTTCTTTGCTTTGGGAAGTATATTGATCGTTGAGTTACTTATGAGTGTGATGTTGCTTGACTAAACAATCCAAGTAAATTTGCATACTTTATTCTCCATTTGTATACACTTCTTGTTTGTGTTTATTGTTAAATACACATAATGGTAAGGAAAAAATGTGATTGCATGTGTCTGTACAGCCATGTGGATGTTTGTAAGTGATTTCATATGATTGAATTCCAAGCAGGATGTAAAGGTTAATGAGTTGGAGACAGATCATTTTGTTCTTGTTCATGGAGGTGGTTTTGGAGCTTGGTGTTGGTATAAAACCATGGCTCTTCTTGAAGAAGCTGGATTCAAGGTTGATGCTATAGATTTGACCGGTTCTGGAGTTCATTCCTATGATACAAACAACATTATTAGTCTTTCTCAATATGTGAAACCACTTACTGATTTTATGGAAGAGCTCAAAGATGGGGAGAAGGTAACATTTTCTCAAAATATTTTTGTTCTTGTTTTTAGTTATATTTTCGTAGTTATAAGTTGGCTCTACTTTTCACTCCTTTTATTGGATTGAGATGAACTTTCCTACAAAATATGTTATTGTCTACATAAATGCACGAGTTGTCTAATTATACATCTGAATTGAGGAAAAAATCACTATTTTATGCTAAACAGGGACCAAAAGTCCTCATGTAAAAGAGTGAACCAAATAGATAGGGATATTACAGGAAGTACTGATTAAGAGATGTAACAAATGCAATAATTCTAAAGAATAGGATTACTATAATACCATCTTATAAGCTACTCACATTCCTCATACTAGAACAAGTTGTGACAAATAAGTAACAGATTTGTGAGGTTAAGAAGTCAACAGGATGAGATGTTGCATCCACCACAATGCAGCTGCTATGGCATCTTATCGTGGAGGCTTGAAGAAGTCCATATTGCATGAATAATGAGAAATCCATTCCAGCCAATGGAAGAAAGCATGAGTACATGGGAGTACCCTCACATTGATGTGGTAAATACCATAGGCTACAGTTACCAACATAACTTGTGTTGACACATCAGCATAATAAACTTGACAAATTACATTCTGTGCTTGAATAAATGAAATAGTAATCACAACAAACTACAAACAAGGAGACACCAAGATGGACAACTAGAAATTGTATGTAAACATAAAACACAATCGGTTAACTATGTACCAAGGGTCGTAAACCAGTTGGCAGTTTTTATTGAGTTGGAGTTTAATTACCATTATATAATTAATCAGCTTTTGGATTGATGGATAACTATACGCACCTTGAGAAAGTGAAAAGTTAGGCCCTTAATTTTCTTTGTTCTACCGTGAGATTTAGTATGACACTTGATCAACATCTAGCTAGTGAATATCTTGGTTGATGCATTAGTGTTGGGAGAATCAGCTGACTAATCAATTAAATAAATAATTAGTGGATCTATCACTCAGGCCTTGACACACGTGTACTAAAAGTTGCCAAACAGAAGCAACATTTGAATAATTTAGTTGACCGAATTATACAAGAAAACAACTAGGAAATGAGGTGGTTCATCTCCCTCTATTAGGACGTGTACTAGAGTCTAGAGATATATGTGGTGTTGGTAATGGTACAAAGATTGTGATGTGCAAGATGTCCTAAAAAGGGAAAAAAAAGGGAAAAAGAAAGCATTTGATGGTGCCTTCTTTCTTCAATGGAGAAACAAGGATTGGAAGTAAAAAAAGAAAATCTTGTTAACATGAGCTGTTTTGTAATGTTACAAGTTGAGAGAAAGGACTTGCTTTTTATAGTAGATCCAAATTTGATGGACCTAAAGGGCTAGCCTAATACAGCATTAATAAGGTATGGGGAAAGGTCCATTTGTATGCAACCTTACCCCTGCATGTGTCCATGAGCCGAACCCATGACCTCTCAATCTCTCAGAATGGAGCAACCTTAACATTGCATAGGACTCACTCTCTGTTCAAATTTGAGGGATATACTATATATAAGAAAGTGCTCTTGCATTACTCAAAGCATAACTTTGCATGTGCGTGCTTGAATGTACATCTTTGTCCTTGTTTCTATATGTCGGACCAACACCCTCTCTGCCTTCATGAATTACTCAGGACATAGTATGTGACAGACATTGGATCTCATGAAACTACAATGTATATATTTTAGAGCTCGAGCTTGATCCTGAGTTTGTTAACTTATACGAGCCAAGCGAGCTGAGGCTAGCTTGCTCGAGCTTGGCTCGTTTACACTCCTAGAGGCCTTTTGGAACTAGACTTTTATATGGTATTTCATGATTGATGAGTTATGACAATGGTTGATATGTTTGAAGGCATTTAATCTTGTAACAACTTTACATGTTTTTGCAAGTATAGCTTGTATGAATTATAGTACTAGGAGTAGAATTTGGTTTCTCTTATTATAGGACAACTTCTGGTCATGGCTAGTGGTCTCTTTGGGATCTTGGTGGATTGGTTGCGGCCAATCTGGAGTATACCATCAGAAACAGGATTCCATATCTATTTTATAGTTCTATATTATCTTACATATGTTCTGATCTTGTGGATGTGTTTCTTGTATATTTATCATCTTTCCTGCCTTTCTTTTTTGCTATCCAAAGTATTATACTGCTGATTCTTTTTTAAATTCTTCTGTTTGTTTTGAAGAAAAATACTAAAAAATTTACATTGCAAAATTGATTCAACGATTTATCTTGGGGCCATCTGCAGGTAATTTTGGTAGGACATGATTTTGGAGGTGCATGTATATCATACACAATGGAGATCTTCCCAACAAAGGTTGCCAAAGCCATTTTTATTTCCGCAGTGATGATGGCAAATGGGCAAAGCATTCTTGATATGTTCCCCCAAGAGGTAGTCTTAGCATTTGTTCATGTATTAACAATCAAGATTTAATGAAAGGACTGCACATTTGTACGGTGCATATGAAGATTTTTCCTTTTTTTGGATAGTTCATTACTTACAAAAAGAAAAGTTTCTATTTTGGTAGGCAACACATAAAGAAATAAAAAATGAATATTGCTTAATGAACCAATCAATCAATCAAGATATCAATCACCTCTAGTCAATACACAGAAACGTGAAAAACGGAAAGTTAGTAAGATATCGTATGTATTCTTTACAGTAACAGCAAAATAGCCAAGAAATTGGGGACTGTTGCTCCTATTCAAGTTTTTGTGAGTTTGAGAGTTAAAATTTTAAACTTTGTTTGTTTTTTAAGTTTCTTAAGGATGCATTCATTCACAAGAACAACAACATAATAAGATATGCTAAGTGTTGATCAAACAATCGCCTCACTAGCTTCATTTACAATGTCAGACAACTTCAGATCAAGAACATAAACACATCCTGCTAACCTGAACAGATTACATCTGAAAAATGCAATAGTCAACTAATTCAAAACCCTACTGTTTCTATTACCTTTTCATTGAACATGAAAGCTCCGACACAAATAATCAATCTTCATCTCATTAGCACCATCTGAAACTGCACTGGACGCACCAATGTCCGTACATCTTAGTTGACATCATCTGCAATATACTCCACCAAATTTATAGAAGTCCTAAGCTTGAAACTGGTCCTGACAGAAATGGACAATATCCTTATTCTGACATTCCTTCCGGTTGGACTCTATTCTAATACTCATAACATTCATTAAAATACAAATGCAATGTAAATTCGAATATAAATATTCTCTCCATGATACCCCTAGTGAGGACAGCAGTCAGTGCGATGACAAATCCTTCCCTGTTATACAAGCTTGATGGTTGTCTAAAGGTCTTAAGTTTTCTTTTGAGTAATTTTTATATAAGCCCTTTTTTTCAATTTATTCAAAATTAATCCCTCTCTTTTTAACGATCAATTTGTAATAGAGTGAGAATGAAGGGGTTTATATAAAAATTACTCTTTCTTTGGCAAATAACTGTTATGGCCAGTCCTCAACTATGACGACATCATGTTTCGAAGCTGGGGGGTGGTTATGATGCCACAGTACTCTAGTCAAGTCCTCCATTTGGATTGGTTAAAAGTCTTAAATTTGAGTTCCTACGTGTGAAGGTACGTGGAGTAAGTTACAGCCGCATGTTCTGACATGGTTGACATGCCTCCATCCTATGTGCGACCCAGCCATCAACCTTGATGGTGATGTCCACACGTCTCAATCTTGGTGATGGAATGTCTCAGCCCTTGATGATCAACTTTGGCTCAATGCTTTATGTTCTTCTAGATTTGTTTTGTTCTAGCATTCAGGTGGTCAAGCTCCTGATTATTTCCTTTTTATAACTAAAGTAATCTATTTATACCTGTTTATATACAAAATGGATTGTTTATTTGATAACTTTTCCAAATCTAATAGGCTATCTACTATTCTAGGCAGGAATAGGCGATCTAATGCGAAAGGCCCATATATTTAGATATGCAAATGGGAACGAGCACCCCCCAACTTCCATTGAAATGGATAAGACTCTGGTGAAAAGTTTGCTATTTAATCAAAGTCCTGCCAAGGTAAGTCCACATCTTTTAATCTTCTAAAGAACTGCACGCAGACATCTTCTATCTTGGTTTTATTTGTTTGCGAATTTACATGAAAAGTACTTGAATTTTGAATCTTCCATTAACTGTTAGTTTCTTCCAGGATATAGCACTGGCTTCTGTCTCCTTGAGATCAATTCCGTTTGCACCGGTACTAGAGAAACTATCACTATCAGAGCAAAACTATGGCTCCATAAGGAGATACTGTGTAGAGACAACAGAGGACAATGCAATTCCCCTCCCTCTACAGCAGAGCATGTCTAACTCCAACCAACCAGACCGAGTGTTCCTACTAAAAGGATCTGACCATGCACCATTCTTCTCAAAACCTCAAGCCCTGCACAGGCTTTTAGTGGATATATCCAAGATCCAACCCACTAAAACTAAAGCTAAGAAGCAAGCTCAAGATGGTTTGCCTCCTCAATAATTGATATCGACTTTTGATGATTCTGTACACATGCAGTCTTCCAAGCATTGTATGTAAATACAGTAGCAAAGAAGCTCACCAATCTCACATCAGCACATTCTATTCATGGAATAATGGTCGTCTACGTAGCCTTTCCATAATCTTTGGATTCTTTTTTGTAACCCACATTAGTCTCTCGAAGATTTCTTGTAAGCTTAACCTGTGCATGTGGGGGTTGGCTCCTCGCGTTATTGTATTTATTTATCAATAGTCTCATCATTGTTATATCTTTATACGTGAAATATGTTTGATTTCTTAGCTTACAAAAAGATAGATGTAAAAATGCTGTTGTCATATGGGAAGGAGCAGCAGACGTTGAAGCTTGGGAAAAGATTACGGAGTGCTCCAAAAGGGAGTTAAGGAATTCCCCTTGCCAGCGATCAGGAAGGTAGTAAGCTTAAATAGGATATGGGGAGAAGGAAGTTGCCATACTGTTATTGCAATTTTTAATTTAATCAAAAAGAAACCTGAGCTTGTTAAGACATTGCAAAGTTCAAATCTTGATGTCAAGAACTACCATTTCAAAAAAAACAACGTCTAACAATGCTAGACTAGAAGTTAGAAGCGTCGGAATAGGGAGATGGCAGAGTAACTAGTGTCAGTTGGAAAATAATAGTTTAATCTTCTCCCAGAAAGAGTTCTCTAAATCATTCTCCAGTGAAGGGACAGGAGAGGTGACTAATGCATTGTTCCTAGGTCTCAAATGCCTAATACACCACCTCTTTCGCTTGACTTGATTAACTCCCAAGACTTGAGATGAAAATGCCTTCTCAGGTTGGTGAAACACCACCAGGACTCCTATTGTATCTTCATCATTTGTTTTTTCTTATGACATTTTTTTTAATGTACTTTTTCAAGGAGAGGGCAATTCTAAGGTTATGTTTGGTTCGAATTATAACACTTAGATTCTATCAGAAATCACTTTATAGTCAAAATTTAAACGAAATGAGCAAACGGAATCGATTTAACTGAACGAAATTACTCTATTTCCCTTTGACCTGAATTTAGAGTACGTGCATAACGAACAAAGGGAAAGCTACGATCTCTGCAAAGCTTAGTAAACCTCAACCAGTATCGGTCAATGAGACAGGTCTTGACAAAGCTTTATCTATTATCCTTGCGTATCTAAGGGACCGAGTATATAATGAGTAATTACCCATCAATGTTTTAGTATACCTTCTACTTGCTTCATTATTTGTTTACAGAACAGATAATACACATCAATTTTTTGGATGTCAATCTAAAAATTCAGGAATATTCTGTACATTCTCATTCATCAAATGTGTCAAATATGTTGAAACTATTCAAGCAAGATATCATCAATAAAAAAAGATATCAATATGTGCATAATAAGAATCTATATATAATATACATAGTAAATGGATGATAGGTAAAACAAACTGTAACCAAGGGAATATGTACTGGACGTCAGGTTAAATTGTAATTTTAATAAGAATTCACACCACTTGGACCTTTCCAATGTAGATAGAGGTGTAAAGTGGGTCAACCTGGTCTATGAAAACGTAAACTTAGGTGGGCTCTGGGTTGGGCCAATCCAGTTTCTTCTTGGATGGGCTTAGAATACAGGACCTGAACCCGACTTAGGCCATGACTCTTGGAGAGATTGGACCTGGGTTGGGCCCATTGACATTTTTCAATGCATTATTGTTTTTGTCTCGTGCATCGTTCTTGATTCTTGGCTATAATCTTAGACCCACCCTGACTCCCCACTATTCATGGATTGAGTCGGCTCGATCTGCAAACCAGACAGGCCAACTCTCAGTCCACAGTGGGTTGGGTCGGACCGTCTAGTCCAATTTATACCTCTAAGCGTAGAACCATAAGAAATCCCAAGTTTTAAAAGGAATTATTTGTTGATTGTAACACAAATTGTTGTTCTTTACAACCTAAAAAATTCCCAAGTTTTAAAATCATGAATATCCATAAGGCTCAAAGTTGCCCCTTGGAAGGCCATTAGGCTCAACAAAATGGAAGTTAGGGAAGTTATCATTTGTGAGGAAAGAGGTGGAGATAATGAGCTAAGCTTTGGTTTAGAATAATAAAAAAAGAACGAGAAATAGATTGATCGAGGTTGTTGAAATGGTAAAATGTCGGAATGTCTCCAATTTTGTAGCAACTCTAGTGATGTCTATCAAAAGTTAGAATAAGAACAATGAGGTAAGAATTGTGAGGAAAAACTGGTTCTAGTAATTCATGCTACAATGCTACCGCAATATTCTTCCTTAAAATAAGAAAACTATTCTTCAGATGATTTAGTGGGCAAACTTAATTTAGCTGTATGATATTATATTATTGATTATCATTTTCTCTGAAAGAATGAGAAACACGTCACTTAGATTTGTCTCTTAATTATTTTTCATTAGCCTACTAATCAAAACACATATCTCTTGACTTTTAGTCTCTTCACATTCCTCTCATAGCTCTCTCAATATCATCTCAATGGTTTTATTTGTATTTTTAAGTATATGTTTGTAAATTCTTATTAATTGTTTATAATAAATACAGATATATAATTTATGCAATTGCAAATGAGAAATGTTGATTCAGTAATGACAATTGGGTGTCACATGAAAATAAATTAAAGTTTATAATTTTTGAAATTATAGATTAATTAATCTAATATTTTACATGTCAATGGATGAAATAATGAGAAGAGAGTAATGCCACAAGTTCATCATGTCTTAACCGTCGTTACACTTCTCATGCATAAATATATTATTTATCAACATTAATGTAATGCAACACATTCTCCTACCTACATTGAATTTTTCATCACTCTTAAAAAAAATCTTTTATTATTGACAATTATTAGCGTAAAGATAGTATCTTAATATAAGACAACCTTACAAAAAGAGACATCTTTAATATCACAACAGTGAGAATGATCATGGTCGAGGAAATCGTGAAATAAGCTCTCTCATGACTACATGAAAATCTACGCATTCATGAGCATTATGAGTCCTTCTTTTCCTTATCAATTTTAAAGTTAATCTCTCGTTATTATCATTATATAAGCTATCACATGGCTGCATGGAAATCTACATTTGGTTTTTTTTCAAGTTAAAAAACAATCCTCGATTTATGTGCCAAATTAACATTGAAAAAAATTGTCACCTTTTTGTTAAAAAAATTAGGATTTTTTTTATCTAAATACTCTCGTTAAAAGTCGTATTGTCGTCAATATCCTCCTTATACAGGAAATTTCGTATATACATTTAATAACTCGAACATCTTACTTGTATGTAGTCTAGTTAATTTAACCTCAAACAGCGACAAATTTGACGTTAATTTTTCCTGAAATAACTTTACTGTTCCAATGAATTTTACACAAAAGCCATCCAACTCTTATTCACTTTCCTCATCTTTTCCTTCGTCATCTTCTCCTATTCCTCTTCTTTCTCTCCTACACTCTCTTCTTCATCTCCGACGACCACCAACAAAGGATTATCTCATACACTCATTAAATCCTCATCTTCCCCCTACTCCTCTTCTTGTTGGTCACCAATAAAGGACTATCCCATACACCCAATCCATTAAATCCTCATCTTACTCTTGTTCCTCTTCTTCCTCTTTATTATCCTTGTCCATAGGAATAGATTTGTCCTCCATGTTGGTACACGACCTCCAATGACCAATATGTCTCTACAACAAGAGATCTTGAAAGTGTCTAAGATGAAGAATAAATAGAAGATGGATTTGATTACAACAAGATTGACAAAATTTCTCAATTAGTCATTCTTCGTATTGTAGGATATATCTTTGACATGCGACTTCTTCCAATGGATTGAAGGTGAAGAGACTTCCAACAATACCGTGATGGATGATTTGATCTTAATGAAATTAACTATGATTGAAGAAAAAAGTGATGAAGCAAAGCTATGTGTCGTAGAAGTTAAAAAGTTATGTTTATATATACTTATAGTTTTTGTCCTTCTTCTATCTATTTCATTTGCAATGATGTGCACTTGAAGTATGTTACATATCTTCAAGTGTTCATTGTATTGTAAATAATTTAAATGACAATCAATAGAATAGCAGTATCCTTTTATCTTCAATGTGTTGTGTATTAATGCATTTCAATTGCAATGATTTTTATCTACATAAAGCTAAACAAAAACACTCAAAAAGAAAAACCATTAACTAAGTAGAAAAACAATTAACTAAATAGAAAGTGTAGACACCCCGATTTTGAAGTCACTTGGCAGCAGGCTCCTCCGGTTGATGCTCTGGTTGCAACCACCAAAATCCTAGCCCACTTAGGCCCGCACAAGTCCACAGCAAACACCACTCCTAAACCCTAACTTCGTAGTACCCTAGGCCCGCACAAGCCCAATTAGACCCACACTGGCCCACTCTGACCCAATTACACTTAAAACTAAACAAATTAAATTAAATCCACTTAAAAGCTAATTAATCCAACAAATAATAC
>JAMKQA010025356.1:0-15726 GCA_024699735.1 Posidonia australis
TTTTCACTTGATTAGGGTTTAAAATTTTGATTAATTAGGGTTTTATTGAATTTTAAGTTGATTTAAGTGGATTTTAGTTGGATTAAGTGGATTAGGATTTATGGTTGGATTTTTAAGTGGATTTAATTGGATTTTGTTTGATTAGGGTTCTTATTAGGGTTTTAGTGGCTTTTTGCTGGATTAAGTGTTTTATTTGTTTTTCAGTGAATTTTAATTGGTTTTAGTGTTTTATTGGGTCATGTGGGCTAGTGTGAACCTAATTGGGCTTGTGTGAGCTAAGGTTTTGGTGGTTGCGACCAGAACATCAACCGGAGGAGTCTGCTGCCAAATGAGCTCAAAATTGGAGTGTCTACACAATTACGGTGGACTTGATTGGTGATAGCACCTTTTTTATACATAGATATCTTCACTAAACCTCTCTCTATTACTTTCTCTGCTATATGTATCAAGATGGACTTGATTGATATATATGCTCTAGTTTGAAGAAGAGTGTTAATGTTAAAGGGTTATATAAGTATCTTAGTGTAAATGAATCTTAACATCCATATATATCTTATAATCCTATATATGTCCTGTGTTCTAATCTCAATACATACAACATAATTTCTCCTTTTCTCTTGTTTCTAACAATTGTCAAAGAGTGAAAGAAGATGAGAAAGAGAAATGCTTTCCTTATATACTAGTTATTGGACTGGTAAATCTGCATGCATCAAAACAATAGGAAAAACAGTTAATCGTTCATTGTCCTAGCTTTTACGCAATCAATTGTAAAATCCATTTATCCCATTGATGGAGTGTAAAATAAAAATTCATGCATAGAATTTATCTTGCATCTTGTATAAAAAACATCGTATGTGAAACGTATCGTACCACACTAGGTCTATGAATGTTGGATTTTATCCTACTGGCAACTGAACAGCTGTTCTGAGTTTTAGACTTGGTTTTATCAACAATTCTCCGAACTTCCAGTTCCTCGATAGAGCTTTGTTAGCTTTAAGATGAATTAATTATTTCAGTAGTAGCTGTATATCATAGATGCTTCTTTCATATCTGTTATGCAACTAAAGTACGCAGATAACTATTTTTGTTTTGACGATCAATATGTTCTATACATGTAATTTTGAGTGGTCTGCAGAAAAAAATTTTTGAAAACAACGAAAAATAAAACAATAACAGGAATTAATCATATCAAGTAGAAAAGGTTAGCCAAAAAGAATATTATTTTATATTAATTTCATTCTGCATAATAAAAAGTATTTTATATTAATTACATTTTGCATAGTAGAAACTACAGGACTATTGGCACATGAATGTGAAATTGATTTATGGTTAAAGCAAAGAAGATTAATTTCAGAGGATATTTATGAAAGGAGAGGTCAACTAGTAAAAACATAAAATGTTTAGAATAATTATATAAAAAAAGTGTGCTCATGAATAAAAATATAATTGTAATACTTGGTAAATTAAGAGAAAGAAACGTCCTCAAGCATACTAGTGCAAAACTTAATTATATAATTATATCTAAGATAAATTTCACCCCAAAGTTTAGCCAATTTTATAAGATGTTAAAGGTTTGAGGCAATATATCATTTTATTTTGACTGGTTGAAGACATTCTTAAGTCGATGTAAGAATTATTGAAGCTTGAACTCTCACATTTTGGAATTTTTATACTCAAAATTTGCATGTCTTATAACTTGAGGAGAAATTCTAGGATATCTTTAGACCTCAGTGGACACGTGGGATATGTTTTTCTTAGGTTGAGTTTTGCTACAAAATATTGTATACCATACTAAATATCAATTAAGACGAAAAAAATACATGCAAGTACCTTAGCCTTTTCTAGACATCAATTTATCTATGCTACATGAATCATTGCATGTCGGTTACGTTCACGTCAGCCTAAATTTGAGCAAATTGATATTAGTGAAAGAAATAGAGTTCATCTATATATTAAAAAGACATATATATATATTTAAAATATTTCATATAGACCATCTCATGTTGATGAGATAATAAAGATTTATGAACATCAACATGGTAGATTATAGACGCAGGAACATTAATTAGAATCTGCATTCTTGTGGTATTAAGCATAACAGTTGGGAAAACAATGTCTAATCACAATATCATATACTAACTTTTCTAGCTGGCTTACTTTATAATCCTCTTTGTTTCCAAAAACTTAAAGCTGAAGCAATATGAATCGTAGACAAGTTTCATTTGATAAATATAGGACAGAAAACGTCATGTCAATTATACAGTGTATTTTTAACATTGCTGTACCAAAAGCTGGGCGAGAACCTTAAGTATTTTTCTCGTAAATTAGATTAGAACACATCAACAAAATAGTTAGACAATTCATCTTCTTTTCGTGGTTTTTTTTGTCACGGGTGGTAAGATGCATTATTTCAAATCCTACTATATTTTTTAGCATGGGCAGTGGCTATTTCAGTAATGTGGTCGACCTCTTGAATTGTTGATGTAATTACCACGAACTTCTATTAAATAAGGGATATGTCATATGTTACAATTATAAGTTGAAGAAATTACCAGGGAATCACCTACTGAAACAAACTCAGACGGCCTGCCCAACTTGACCTGTAAACGATATTGTATAGATGATTTGTCTAGTCTTGTTAGCAGTTCGATGGTCCGTTTTTAAATCTGTTAATTCTTAATTTATGGTTATGAGAACTGTTACTCGAATATGATTAATGATATGGATAGTGCTGGATCATAAAGTCAAAGTCATAACCACCATTGCTGGGTGCAAAGTGCAAAGAGCTGTACACAGTACAGTTGCAGCTCTTGCTGATGCATTAAAAATCGAAATATATGAAAACAACAACATGAATTAACAAAAAAAAACTTCTAGACCCCACGAGGTAGCTTTATTTGTAGTCCTAATCAGTTGTTAGGGGGTTTGTTTGCAACTAAAATGGTTATTAGATGATACATGATGAGCTGATACGACTCATGTGTCTATGTTTGTAGACTTTTCTCTCGTTAATACGTCATTTATTTTTCTCATTGTAATTGCTCAGATTGGTTGAGGGTCATACCTCACTTGGTTGACAAAAATGCATTTAAAGGATTAAGGCTGTGGATCCCATCCCTACTTTAAAAACTCCAAGGCAGATTATGCGTGATCTCTGCTTTTCAAGTTGTTCATATTTTAACTTTAAAGCATACACTAGGATAACAGAAGTAATTAGTCCTGCTGATAGAATATAAATTTCATCATTGACTAAACAGCTGATGCAGGATCAAACGGTATTCATGGTTTGCTATTTGTATTAAATAACGATGTCGTTTAGAATTAGATATCCAATGTGAAAGCTGGCAAAATTGAAGTTATCATTGTAGGCTCTGTGATATTTGTCTGTACAATCCCGAGTACAAGAAAAAATTTACATCTTCTGTTTTCAATATATAAGATTTATATTATATAATAAGATTAATTTCTTTAATAGTATCTTCAACTATATCTATTTTTTACTTTAGTATCTTCAATTATAAAATTATTTACCTTAATACCCTCAACTTTTTTTTTCCTTTTAATTTTTTTCATTTTAAAATAGTTTTGGTAATGTCATTATAATATGGCATAAAATGATTGTTATTTCCTTTCTCTTTTTTCTTTACTTTAATCTTTTTTTTCCCTTCTCCACGAGCATCGGTGTTGATTTTGACACCGTGGTGGAGATGGGTTTGTCGCAAGTGAAGGCGTGCCATAGCATCCTCTTCGAGGAAATCTTCAATGCCTTTGGCCGTGCCAAAGTTCTCTTCCTCGGAATTCTCCAATTCTTGGCCAAGTTTGAAAAGCCCCTCCATGATCGTCTGGTGGTGAAGATGGAGCTAACTAAATCTATTGGAGATGATAATGATGGAGCTAACTAAAGTAGTTGTGGAGGAAGGCAGTAAGGTGAGCATGTTGGTGATGGTGAAGATGGAGCTAACTAAATTTGTTGTCTACGAGGTCTTGTGAATGGACCCATTGGTGAAGTTTCAATATGGGATGGTCGAGGAAGATATGGAGATACAGAGCCATGACGCCAAGTTCAAGTTGAAGAGAAAGGAGATGTTGTTTGGGTACCAGTTGTTTTGCGATGAGAGACATGAGGGTGTTTGAGAACGCAAAGGAGTTCGTCGGGGACAAGTTTGTTGGGGAGGGAAGGAGCTCATGAAGTACGTATTGTGGTTGAATGGATCGAAGACTGAGAGCCCCATGGTGGGGACCAAGTAGCGTGCAGGGAAGGATTTCGTGGTGCTGGTGGGGAGGTTGTTGATGGTGGAGTTCTTCTTAAGGTACGACATTAATTTTCACTGTCTATGTTGAGACCGTGCTATTTGGATCTTTGATTACTTTCACCTCCTTGACTAAGGCTACATCATCTTGATTTCTTGTTGTTTCTTTTCCTCCTTGGAAGGATTTGTAAGTCACGAAAAAAAAATTGTGTGAATTTGGGATAACATTAAGTTGTCTTCCTTATTTGAATCTATCATCGTATTTGTTTATAATGAATTTGGTGTTTGATGCAAGACCAATGGAACATGCAATTTGTGAAAATATTTGTGTGTTTTTAGAAGGAACTTGGTGGATCGATACAGATTCAAAATGTAAAAAGTGGGAAACACAGTGACTAACGTTTTCTGGAAGGAGTTTAGTGGATCAATATTCATTGTTTGTGGGTTATATTTCTATATACTTGAGAGATATTTTCTTTCAATTTTTTTTTAGTAAAATAACATTTTCTAATGGAAACATCACAATAACTAATGGTAATGGTTAAGAGTACTAGAATGATAAATGATTTTATAGTTGAAGGTACTGAAGTCAAAAACAAATTATAGTTGAGTGTACCATTAAGAAAAATACTCTTATAATCAAATTTGTTTAAATTGTTAGTTAATTGAGTTGAAGATGATCTTAGTTACTGGACATTGTTCTTTCTTATCATAAATCTTGGTGCTTATGGTTAATCATGTCTCACCGACAAAGGGATACATAGTATGCAAGGGGAAGGTGAGGCATGTTTTAGTAAGTATCCCATGTTTGGTTGGTGTGTTATATCTTAGATGTCTACTTAAAAATATCTGCCACTAGCTAGGTGTCACAACTTCCCTGCATGTCTCCTCAAAACTATCGCGTTTGTTTTACCTTGCATGAAGTGGGTAATTGCCGACTGGGAACCTTGTGTAAAGAAGCAATCCGGCCGTTATCCATCATTTTAACAACCTGATACTTTTGTAAAAGGAAGTGCTGTTGACACTCCTCTGCAGCTCTAGGTTTTTCCAAATGTTATCCTAATGAGAAAACTTGTTTCCTACACCAAATGATGCAAAGTGGAGGAGAAAAAGGAAGCAACATGAGAGACAAAAGGAAACATGTCAAACATGCAACGAACTTTTTCCCTTTCTATACAAGTTTCTTGTGTAGCAGTTGGATGTAATGTGCTTTTCAATTTCCAAGTTTCTGACGTTTATATTTACTTTTCTTGTTCAGATAAAAATAAGATTCTAGACGTAGTTGTGTCTTTAAATATGTATCTTGCATTAATCAGTATGTCCCGTGGTGGAATAACAATATTGACGTTCCATCGTAAGAGCTCTAGCTACTTACATTTTTAATGCTGTTTTGCACTGGGCTTGTGCAGTGATACAGTCACCGATTTTTACATGTAACGCCTTCCATTCATTAAAGGTCTAATTTTTTGAAAGGATTTTTACTTAAATATCCTTAAAAATATAATGAATAGTTTGTATATCATCGTAAAATAGCTAATTAATTACTTATATACTCTCTCAAATAATTAATCATAACTACAATATCCATGTGGTTAACAAATCGTTGGAAACAAGACAATGTCTCGTTGTCACAGTGGTTGGGAGAACTTTAAACTCGTCAAAGGTCTCAAGTTCGAATTCTAAGACATGTATAAAAAAAATTCTCTTCTAACTATCTCAACCGTTAACCAAAAAAAAAAAAAACAAACAAACAAATCGTTGGAAACAAAATGTTAACTCAGTTGTTTATGATTAAAAGAATCATTTTGTTCTTGTTGCTCATATATCCTTCAAAGATGTAAATTCTAAAACTTCTTCTTGGACAAATGTGACTTTGTAGGGTTACCACTAGAAGAAAAGAAACAAGAAGAAACTAAGGAAAATGCGTGAAATGAGGGTTAATCTGAAATTAAATATATTAGAGCATTTTCATGTTTTCATCTGTTGGGTTAAAAGTTAACCATGGATTGGTGATTTGGTGGTAACGATAGATTAACCAAATGATATGTAAGTATAACATTAATTTTTATAAGGATATATAAATAATTAATCATTTTAGAAAGGTATATGAGCTCTTCATTATATTTCTACAGATATTCACACAGTACACACACACACACACACAGAGACACTCATGCATGTCTGAGATTAGCCATTTAAAAGCTCAAGTTATTAATTGCATACAATGTCTTAACTTGCAAGAATGGATTTTCTTTCAAAATATGTAGTCTGACTGCTGCAAATGGCATGATTCATCAAAAACCGCTGTGCAGGTAGATGAGAAGAACAGCCACAATTCACCAACGACGACTTGTCGTTAGCTGTTCGCGAAAATGAGACATGGGCCATATCTGCTGGCGCTGTACACGGGAGTGGTTCGGATTGAAATGAGTGAAGAGGAAGACAGATGCTTAGGCAGTCGTCACCGTTGAAGAATGTCTTTGAGAGACTGCTCCTCGGAGGAGGGGGAGAGGATTTAATTAAAATGGTTGTGGAGAATTTTTGGTGTTTGATGCACCAACTTCTTCTCTAACTTTAGAAGAATCTAATAATCTGGTACTATTGCGTCAATATGTGATGTGATGGAGGTAGAAATGAAAGGAGGCAAATCAAACGCGCTTAGTCCCACAAAACAGGCATAGGGCAGCACATTCTTCTGAGTATAGCAAATACAATGGATTTAATTAAACGTCCTAATTAATTGAGTACGTGATCCACAAGGCAACATCATTTCCACTGGAGATGTACACTAGCTGGTTGAGGACTTGCGCCTATACAGAAAGAAAACCATATGGGAGTAACTATTGTGATGAAAGGAAACAAAACACTCCACCTTAGGCCTAATTAGCTATAAAAACCAGACAAATGGAATCAGAGAGTGATACAGTGACATGATTTGTGTAGTTTTCCTGAGAAATAGGTTAGACTAGTGGTAGTCCGATCGAACTATTGATGATAAGGAAACAAAACACTGCACCTTAGGCCTAATTAGCTATAAAAACCAGACAAATGGAATAAGAGAGTGATACAGTGACATGATTTGTGTAGTTTTCCTGAGAAATAGGTTAGACTAGTGGTAGTCTGATCGAACTATTGATGAAATTAAGGAAACAAAACACTGCACCTTAGGCCTAATTAGCTATAAAAACCAGACAAATGGAATCAGAGAGTGATACAGTGACATGATTTGTGTAGTTTTCCTGAGAAATAGGTTAGACTAGTGGTAGTCCGATCGAACTATTGATGAAAGGAAACAAAACACTGCACCTTAGGCCTAATTAGCTATAAAAACCAGACAAATGGAATAAGAGAGTGATACAGTGACATGATTTGTGTAGTTTTCCTGAGAAATAGGTTAGACTAGTGGTAGTCTGATCGAACTTATTGCATCATGAGCTTATTGATTATTCTATGGGTTTGGTAATTGGTACATGGCCGACGGCAGTGGGACTACTCCTCTCTCAGTCTCCACAGTAGCGTACAAGCATGGGAGAAAAGTCTCTTTGCCACACGTGGAAGCCATGCTGGCATTCATTGCATTTTGCCTTGAATTCGAAACCGGATCCTCTCCAAGATTCGCCAGGACATGGTCTGCCGACTATCCTTTCTAACTTAAAATGACATTTTTCTCCTTGGGAAAGTAAACAATGTATTACTTGGTTCTTCACTCGTGCGGTCGGACGAGCCACAAAAATCTCAACATGGCACGTTGTTGCAAGTCATTATTCCGTGAATGAATGTGCACGTATACAACAATGTTATAATGTGTGAAAAAAAAAAAAAATTTGAATATCAATTACCTGGTACGTGCAGTCATATTAATTGGTTATCAAAATATACATGATGTGTGGGTGAGATACTCTTTTTGCTGGTTGCAAGTACGGAATATTTGATTGAATGATCAGTACGTACCAATTCAAAAAAAACATCAGTATATCGCGATATGTATGATTCAGTAATATTGCAACTCCGCAAGTCGCAAGTGTGGGAGTCCACATATATTTGGTGGGGCTGATGACGGATGCACCCCTTTTGAGAATAAAAATAAAACATTGTGAATGGTCACTGGGGCAATAAGTAAGCAAGCAAAGTATAAATGTGCGTGGGTCTCTGGCTGTGGCATCAAAGTGGATAGAGCAGGAGGCATTTCATAGTTCCCACGCACCTCCTCCCACCTTACCCACTAACAAGACGTACAATGGGCAGGCCGCCATGCTGTGATGAGAATGGCCTCAAGAAAGGTCCCTGGACCCCAGAAGAAGATCAGAAGCTTATTCAGTACATTGACAAACACGGCCATGGAAGCTGGAGAGCCCTTCCCAAGCTTGCAGGTCCTCTTATCTTTCTCCCTCTCGGCATGCCATGCACTTTGCCTCTATGTTTACCTAAGTGTACTTAAAAATGGTTTATAAGTTTTCACATCATTTGCAGGGCTGAACAGATGTGGCAAGAGCTGCAGATTGAGGTGGACCAACTACTTGAGGCCTGACATCAAGAGAGGAAAATTTTCTCCGGAGGAGGAGGAGGCCATCCTAAACCTCCACTCCATCCTTGGCAACAAGCAATTCCCTTTACCTTATCATCAAATTTATCAAAAACTTAGCTAGGCCTTACCAAGATCTAAATCACTTCACCAAATTAAACACTAAACCAACGGTACATGTATTAATTGTTGGAATTTGATCCGATTAGCTGATGATCTGCTTTGTACAGGTGGTCTGCGATCGCGACACATCTCCCCGGTCGCACCGACAACGAGATAAAGAACTTCTGGAACACCCACCTGAAGAAGAAGCTGATCCAGATGGGATTCGACCCAATGACACACAGGCCGAGGACCGACATCTTCGCGAGCCTTCCCCACCTCCTCGCACTCGCAAACCTGAGGGAGCTCATGGACCGCCAGCCATGGGATGATCATTCTCTTATTAGACTGCAGCAAGCAGAAGCTATCCAGATGGCCAAGCTCCAATGCCTTCAGTACATCCTCCAGTCGTCAACTGCAATGGACCCAAGCGCCAGCAGCAATATCACGACAGTGGGCATGGAGCCACTGCCTGCAGTCTCCACAGTGGACAATTGTGGGCAGACCCAGTTCCCAAATTTCCCATCACAAGGACTGCAGATACCACCCAATAAGGCTAATAACCTTGAAGGGGAGAACACACAACAGACTCCATTGGTTTCACCTGATTCTTGCGTTCTTCCTCCTCTAACTGATGCCTGTAATGGGAATGCTAATGGAGATGCATGCAGCACCTCCAGCTATGATGGGTGTGGGACTACCGATTCCCTGTGGCATGACCTCCTCCGTGACTTTTCTGACTTTCCCTGAGATCCATATAAATGTGCTTGATTATTCTTTTTTACTTCCTTTTGTTCTACCTCTCTTTTGAGTTATTGAGTACTGAATGCATGGGTGTTGTGGTTGCACCACCATTCTCTTTCTGCATGGGGTATTATTTAGTACTGTTGTCGTTCGTTCCTTGTTATTAGCATCAAAGCAATGTAAATAGGGCATATTCTTGTACAAGTAATTACTTATTTGTTTCTCGCGTGCTTTTTATTAATTATAGTTTATGTACAAGACACACGGATGAATTTGCATATGATTATGGATCAAATTCTGTATGGAATAAGCGATACGGGAAGAACAAAAAAATCGATCGAAATGGACTCATGCATGGGGAAGGACTTGTAAATTAGCATAATTAATAATGGGCCTAATGGCACTATATATATTTTGGAGAAAGTAACACTAAGAGCTAGATCATAGTCCCAACATAATTGCTGTCATATTCTAACAACTTCAATTGCTTCGGCATCTTTGTTCTCACTGCATTCGCAACACAGAAATTTTCTATTCATCACAAATCCAAACAAGCAAACAAACAGTCACCTGTTCAAGATTCTTCATTGCATATTAGTTGAAACCATAATGATATTGTAATACCAAAATAATGAGCAGTAGAGGAGAAAAGTTCGTTTCCGAGTTGTTGAACAGAGATATGAGGAGGAGATCTAAGAAGAGAGGTGAGTTGACCTAATGTAGCTATCTTGTCAAACTGGGTGATGTATTCAAATTTCACAACGATCCAGCAATGATAGGAAGGATACGACGTTTAAAATATGCATGGATCAATTGTCTTTTCCAACTAACCACATCGCTAGATAACATCTTGTAGTAAAATATTCAGATGCAATCAACAGGAGAAGAGATGACTTACAAGTTACAGCAAAAGTCGTACGTTTTGTCTTTTCTGATACTCTATATTAATTAAGCTTTTGGTACTAAACTAACCATACCGCTATACCCCAATTTCAAAGTCAGTAGGATGAGCTTTTTAGTGTCCAATTTTCAAAAGATACAGCTCCCACTAATCCTAATCGACAGTGGGCTGATCTTGCAGCTGATGATACCGATCGTTAACACACACGTCGGTCGACTGCTTGATTAGGGTTTTTGATCAAAGTGCTTTCATTAAAGTGTAAAGGTTGCTGATGCTTATCAAAGCTATGCATTAATTGAAAGGGAAATCCACTACATTACCTAACCCTGCCCCATTTGTTGGATGCCAAGTGAAGTTTCATATGTCACGGCCTATGTTAATGATATGAATTTTTGATTACTCCAACTAAGCAATGAACTGAATTCTATATGGTTGGTGTGACAATATGACAGGAAATAGCAAACGACAAAAGAAGCCAACCTTGTTCGATCATGGAATGATGGATCGCTTTTGACGACAGTCTGAATTATTGAATCACGAACTTCTCGGAAAATTCTTAGCTCGAATAATTAAGATGACAGATGTACATTTACCACACTAATCAACTTCGATTTTGATCTCTAATCTGAAAATCATTACATTTTCACTTGCGAAAGTACTTTTGATGGTATTTTTGAATAAAAATGCATCAATTGGCAAGTGATTCTAATTAAATTTGTTTTGCATGCGTTTATGAAAACCCTAATTCTTAGATATATGTGGTTCATTTGTTAGTGCATACAACTCGGCGAAGGCAGAAATTAAATGGATAGAAACGGATTCACATTTATAAAAGCATTTGTGTAGTTTTTCTTCTGAAAATAAAGACATTTTGAATTGTTGAAAATAGAAAAACTTCATTGTGGTACACTAATCTGTACTCCAAATCCTATGTGTGCAAATGTGGTTTCCAGTTGGATTCTACTCATTTACTGATGTGACATTCACTTGTATCGTTTTTTTTTATATAAAATATGTGATACCAAATGTTGCGAACTCGTATCATTCATCATACCGGAAGATTGTATTACATGACACATTCATGATACGAGATTGAATGATCGAAATGCCAAATAATAGGAGAGCATATAATGACATTATATCCTTTTGACATCATACTAACTGATACATGTTCGAATCATTCATGATACGAGATTGAATTATCGTGATACCAAATGATATTAGATCATATAATGACTTCATATCCTTTTGACATCATACCAAATGAATGAATGATACAAGTTCACATCATTCATGGTATTAGATTGAATGACCGTGATACTAAGTGATCACGTAACGACTTCATATCTTCTTGATATCATACATAAAATCACAAGCTCATACCATTCAGGATGATAAGAGATTGAGTGACTATATGATACCCAATGACACAAATATCATACGATGGTTAGCCATGTTTCGATTTGATACGACTTAGTATCACCATCATTCAATCTTGTGCCAGTCATACTAACTTGTACTGGAATTCATACGCAAAGTCATGTTACAAGAGCTCGTATCTTTTGGCATCATGGCCGGTCAATCTTGTATCATTCATCATACAAGCTAATATGATAGATTTCAAATCACGATACGAATTGTACCAATCATGTTAATAGATGGTATGAAGTCCACCTATCCTGTGTACACAAAATTAACATTCTTCGTTACAAAATCAGGGCAGTTGTGACCACTCATACATATATGCAGCCAACGGCACGAAGACGTTCATAATTGAACATGGACTCATGTCCTGTTTGAGTTTGTGACTCAGGAGATGACTGTCGAGTGCGGAGACATATTAGTGCAAATACAACCTACATCAAATCTTAAGAATTACTTCCGAACTGTATCGACGAAAACTAATCGTATGACGTATAGATTGCCATACTTACTTGTCATTAAGCAGAACCAGAAAACAAAGTAAAATTCTGTATTCTCCAACTTCCTACCCAGGAGCACTAGTAAGCTGCTCAATTAATATAGACTTTGAACAACAGACGAGATATGTGCAACTTCTACATGGAGCAACAAAAGGCAAAAAAAATCCAAACAAGTTTACGAATCTTCGATGGGAAAAAAATTGTAGTTGGGCCTGACTGGTCCAGCCTATTAGTGCAACCTATCTTTGGACCACTCTTGCATTATTATTATTATTTTTTTGATAAGGCTAGATCCATTTTATTTTATGCCATCAATAATGGTAGTTACTTATAATGGGGGAACATAGAGTAGATTGGTTTGGTAGGCAGTCCAATCCAAAGAGTTCCATTTTATACGTGACGTTTAGACCATCATTTATTATGGGTTCCACTATTCACTGTACTTGACCTCATAAATTAAAGGGGCGATTTGTTTACGTGGTATTTCTATTCAATGTCATTTAATCACATATGTCACTTCTTTAATTACATAATTAATGAAATTAATCCTATTAATCCTCTCTAAAGATATGAAGTAAGCAAATAATGCAATCAATGTCATTTAACTACATATGTCACCTCTTTACTTATATAATTAATGTAATTAATCATATTAATCGTCTCCACCGTAGCTGCATAACAAGAACATATGAAGCAAGCAAATTTTGACATCAAATGTTGCCAACCGTCGTCACAGTAACCAATCAAGCAAGCTAATATTACTATCAAATGTTGGCAATCATCACAACAACTAATAAATCAAATCAAATTAGAAGGCTAAATATTCTACTTCCATTAAATCAAATATTGCTAGGTATTATACCAAATAATATGAACAATGGTTGACATGAGGATAGAGATCAAAATACAACAATATAGCTTGAGAACCTTCTCATTTCCCATGAATCGCATGGCCTTAATGGTCAAAAATAACAAAAAAAGAAGAGATTAAAGGGGAGAGAAGAGAACCCTGTGGCATTATAGACGAGAACATTGTAGCATTACACTGTTGCATGGCTTAAAAATCTTATTTTTTCCATGAATCGTATGGCTTTAATGGCAATAAAAAGGAAAGAGATTAGAAGAGAGATGGATGAATCTGTATAAGGCGTAGGGGAGTAGAGGGAAAAAAAGAAGAAGAAATTAGAAGAGATGGAGTGATGGATGCCAGGAGAGACAAAGAAAGGCTCACGAGAGTGGAGAGTCGATGATGCTGAAGATGGTAGTGGGGAGAGAGAGAGGCTCAGGAGAGTGGAGAATAGATAATATCTTATCTAAAGAAATGAGATTCATACAGTCGTTTCCATTCTCAGTGTGAGTGACAACTTCGCCTTCTCAACGTAGTAAAGTGGAAATGTCATTAAGAGTTCTTCAATTGAGGTAAATCTCTCAATGCATGAATAAAAAGTAACAATGAATATCCATTTTTGTAACGTAAGGCCTTCTCCACAAAGGTAAACCCTTCTGGAAACCCTTCTTTCTATCAAGCAAAAATTAACAAAACAATCTACAAGAAAAGAACATAATTTAAAATGAAACATACATTATTTAAAAAATATGTTCCTTTCAATCTATACATTGCTTTTTTGTTCATTATTTCCCTTTTATTTAATATAATTTATTTTGTTACTAGCTCATGCTTCTATATTTTGCCCATGACATTGCCTTTTCGTTCATTATGTTTCTTTCTTTTAATATATCTTATTTTGTTACTAGCTCATGCTTTTGTTTTTTATCCATGTACTTATTTTTTGGACATTGCCTTTCTATCTTCCCATGCCGTAAGGATTAGATCAAAAGAACTATATAATAAAAACAAGATCACTATATGTTACTTAATATTTACTAAAAACAAGTTGCAAGCCCAAAACAATTAGGTACTCTCCTAAAAGTTCACTTTTGAATTTCAACATTATCTAAGACGATTAGATACTCCCTTTCTTTTGAGACAACTGAATTAATAGGTTGACTATTATAAGACCTTGTTGTCACAAGAGGCTTGGCCTTTCGATCTTGCCATTTTTTACCTATCATGTGAAACAAAAGCTGTAAATATCAGACAAGAATACTGGATGTAACACCTGGTCCGATTATCCAGACTATTATAAACCAAAGAATATTTGTAAGATTTAAGCAAATGGTTTATTAATAGATAATCAAGATGATGTTGGACCAAGAGTGTGTTCTTTTCTCACTATGTGGCTGTGTTAGCTTGGTTTCCCTAGTTGAGTAGCTTTTTAGCTTATGTGTCTCCTGTGTGTGCATAGATTCTTGGTTGGCTTTTGGTCAAACCACGCACAGTGCTTTCCTTTTTCCCTTCATGAGACATCCTACCTAACCCATAGCTTGCCCGTCTCATCTCGTCATGCCAGCCATGTGAAAGCTGAGGCGACCAGTAGGCAAAGCAGAGGTGGCAAGTGTGGGAGGCTTTAAGAGGAGGATGAGGGGCGATGGTCGTGGCATCGGACATCCAGAGGCACAAGTGAGGAGCCAAGAGCGAAAGAGGGTTGTGGCGTGTCGAAGCTTCAGCCGATGGTCGAGGAGACTCAAAGGACACCGAAGGTGAGGATAGGTCACCGGAGAGGCGTAGGGATCGCTGAAGAGGTACGCATCCTACGTCTCTCTTATGTGTGTTTTATGTTTAATAATAAAAAAATCATGATAAATGCATGTAAAATCATGAAAATTATGGAAATGAGATGAATGTGTAGGATTGCATGCTTTGGAGTGGATTATGCTATGTTTTGCGAATTATGGTGATTTATTGTGGATTTTTGGACGAATATGTGGTTTATGGTACAGTGAATGCTTTGTGTGCTCTCTACTTTTATGATTTTATTCCAAGAACTATGATTTATGGATTTTGATAAAATTTGTCCCAAATGGTAGTTGGCTTAGAGCATTACATTTGGTGATTTTGTGTGGATTATGGTTCACCAAAGATGGGTCCTCCAACAGCTCCCATTTCGACAGAACAAGTGACCTAGGGCTAAGGAGACGTTCAGGTTTCGTTTGAATCCGCATGCCGAAATGTTTCAGTATGCCGAATTAGCACTACTAGAAAAATTAAATTTTGCGAGGACATACGGCGAGGACTTAGCGAGGACATGTCCTCGTAAAAATATAACGAGGCAATATAGCGGGGAGCTTGCGAGGAAATGTCCTCGCTTAAAGTTAGCGAGTAGATAGCGAGGACATTCCTCGTTAGTGTCCTCGCTAAGTCCGATATAAGATACGACGCAGGTT
>JAMKQA010025357.1:0-17239 GCA_024699735.1 Posidonia australis
TAGGAGTAGACATGATATCAAATGCCAAATTCCACAAGCACACACGGATATCCAAAATGAAGCAAGTATACAACAAACTCCCACCAAGTAATTCAAAGGCACCAAAACAAAAAATTCTGCCAAAAGATTGCTGAATATATGCAACTATATAACTGATTTCATCCAATTGATCAACAAAATGCCAAGAACAATATCTGATTTTATGTTCCACGAAAAAGCCTCAAATTTCTTCCACAAACAGAACACAATATGAGGAAGGATCAGAGGACTTACAACCGTATTCCAGCAAGTGGAATACCAGCAATACACGACCAAAGATGGGGTGCACGGCTGAATGGTGACCGACGGCTGGGAGACGGCGCAGGGCTGAGGGCAGCGCAAGGCTACTGAGCGCGGGCTGCTGGGGCCGCGCAAGGGTGCAGACGCGCAGGGGCTACTGCCGGCGGCAGGGGCTGCTGTCGGCAAGGGCAAGGGGCGGCGGTGGCAGGCTCCTTCAAGCTGTTCTTCTTCCCTTGTCTCCTTCTCTTCTCACGAGCAAATACACGGTCAAAGCACCTTCAACAAGCTCTGGTACCACTTGTTATGCCCAAAGGAGCCCAAGCACAACGGATTCAAATAGGTTTGGCACATGTAGAAGGGAAGAATAGAGACCAAAATAGCAATCTACACAACAACAAAGCTTTTACGTGGTTCCCCAAAGGTAGGTACGTCCACGGGTGTCTCTCCTTGGTTGCTTACTAACTTTAAATGGTGGAGTACAAAAAGAGGAGGAAGGAGGAACAAAGGAATAGCCGTCCTTAGGGCTTGGAGAGTCTCCACACGAAAATCCTCCTTTTGTCTTACAAAAGAGCTAACCTTAATAAGAGCAATTGGATGGCCTTATATAGTGGTTAATCATCTATGACAAAAATGTCCTTACAAACATATATAAGATTCAAGACACATTCACAGCACTCATGTACAGTCCTTCTGGAGTCGATTGATGCTGCAGGGGCCAACCCAGAACTAGCAAACAAGATTGAACAGTTTCTTGTGCTGCCATGGATTGATAGTACCATTATGGGCCGGCACTGTAGTGCTGACAATCTGGTTCCCTGGCGGACACTATTTGCGTTGTCTGGATTCAAACCGGTGCAATTCAGCAATTTCACCGAGACACAGGCAGATTGTCTTCTGAAGAGGGTACAGGTAAGCGGCTTCCATGTTGAGAAGAGGCAATCTTCACTAGTCCTGGCAGCATGATGAGCTTGCATCAGTGTCTGCTTGGAGGTGTTGATGGCCATTTACATCACAGGCATGCTATCTTGTACTTGCCTTTTGCATTCCATATCAAGCATAATAATCTCAAACTGTTTGATATAATCTCTTAGCGATGTGTTGGCTATGTTTTTTTTTGTGCTCAATTACCTCAATTATTGACTGATATCATGTGAGTTGGAAGTATTTGGATAACTGCAAATTCCAATATAATTAGTTGTTTATGATTTGCTAGCTTGTTCTTTGTCCGAGAAGCATGTGTGGCTTCTACTTGAGGTGGTTGTACAAACGGCAAGAAGGATACAAGGATAGAAAGTTTAGTACCTGAACTATTTGTATCCTTGCCTTTAATGTTGCTGCTAAATTTTATGGTGTATCTATCTGGTTCAAGTTGTCCATCTATATGTGAAGTAGTGTGTTTGATGCAGGTACTCTTACTTACCTTGTTCACTTTATTCTGCAGTTGATCGTAAATTGTGTGAACCTCAATAGTTATATAACTTAAAGGATGGCACATTTTACTATAATGTATTGTCAATTTCATTGCCAATAATCTGATATGTGGAAGGGGCATAAATGGATCTCTGAACTTTATTTTCTCCAATCTGTTCTGTTACGTCACTAAGCTATACATCCAGAAATATGTATGTGTCCATATGTTGTGTGTTTGTTGGAAGAAAAGAGATCGTATTTGCTAATGTACCGCATTAGATATGCAAGTATAGAATCCTTATGAGGGTGAGATATTCAATCTTGTATCTATTGATTTCATGTAACTCTCTACCACTTGTTTTAGGCATTGAAATGTTGAAGTGCATGTTTTCTTCGTTATATATAAAATGGGTATACTTTATCTACTCCAGTTGCCTGTTTCTTATTAGCTTGACACTATTATTTTCCTGTATTCTGCATATTTGATGCTATTGTTCCTTGCTGTCTTTTATTCCAATGATTTGTACAACTATTTCTTGTCTGTTATCATTTCCCTAGTAAATATCAGATAGAGATTTCTGGATGCAATTTGTTACTCTTGTGTATGTTATCCACTTGTCTTCTGGAGGTGTAATTCACTTATCTTCTGGGTATGAAAGCCCTTCCTAAGGATTCCATTCTGAACTTGGTTATCTGGGTCCCCTTTTTAAATTTGGAAGGTAAATTTATAAGTCCGTTTTTTGGTATTGACTATTTATTTCACGCAGTTTGACAGTTATCATAGAAATCTCCTTTTTAGGTGACCATGAACAAGGTTATGCAACCTTGAGCCCTGAAGTGTCACTTAATTTTCACCAAGAACATAAATTATGAAAATAAACTTTAAGTTTACATTTCAACCACTGTTTTATCCAATATTGATTTGAAATATTGGTCATGGCTGTGCTTGAAACTTGAATCCAGAATTCAATTGATCCAACATTTTATATCATGCCAGACTTCTTTCTACTTATTCACCTGTAGTTCCTTATTTGTTATTGAAGCTTCAGCTGCCACTTCAGCAGACCATGTTTGAATTCTTTCTCTGTTGGTTTTGTTGGCCATTAAAAATCTAATGGTTTGGAAGTTTGTTTTCTTTGTGCCATTTAATCTGTATTTTGCATTGTTTATCTGTTCTCTGTTCTTTACTTGAAGGCCTATAGTGTGATCCTGAACAATAATAAAATTTTCTTCTGCACTCAGCTCTGTTCTTTCCTTAGCCTGCTTGCACCCTCCACTAAGTTTTGGTGTGTACGCGGTACTTTCTTAGTTAAAACATCATGTTGTTCTTTGCTTCCTTGAGCAATATCATTATGTTCCTACCTACTCTGTTCCTATTCTATATTAGCAGCTTATTGTTACCTGGCGCTGTTTCATTCGTTAAAGTTGGGTGCTTCAACTGCCCAATGTGAAGCCAAAATACACAAGACTTACATCTTGTGATCTCTATTGTCGACATGGTGTCTATTTAATGATCTCCTCCCCATCCATCACATGGTCTTTCTCTGGCTTCACATGTTAGCCTTTATATCCCATTCTCTCAATCCTCATACTTGTCCTCTGGTTGGCCTTTCAACACTTGTTTATGTGCACATCCTTCTTTCCTCAGATAGCATTGAAGACAAGGTGTAATAAACTAAAAAAGTTTGCAGGTGGAATGGAAGTTTTATATCATTGTTTTCACTAATAAAACAAAACTTGGCAGATTTCGTAACTCCATGCTTGAATGCCTTACTAAGACAAATGACTTGAAGTTCAAGTTTTTAGGCAGAAACATACATGTCATTTCTTTACTTCTGTCAAATGGAATGGGGGTTGTTTCATCGGAAACATCAAAGTATCATCGCAGAAATATCCTGCCTATAACATGTTCTTTCATTCGGAGGCCTTTATTTTAAAGATGAGGAAGTTCTATTTTTCTCTTTACACCTTTTGGTTTTCCACTTTTCTTGCAATGAACTACTTGGAATATGTGAAATAAGTTTGTGAGAGTTAAGTACAGGTTACAGGTAAACCAGCTGCAGTTGATTTGTTCTCACTGGAGACTGCTTCTCAGGCAATATTGCTGGGCTTAGTGCAAGGTAAAAATACAACAGCCCCCTGTTGTCCGAGTTTTGTCTGCATCGAAGTTTTATTTGTCCTCCCATGCCCACATTTCTTTTGGTAAGCGTCCAGGACCACGGCTGGAGGCTTGGCATTGGCCTTGCTGTTTTGTGTGCTATCGAAACCGGACTTTGACACATCCTGGTATAAATACACAGATCAGGTATACAAGTTTGTTGTGTCTTACTACATGTCCATGAATTAGGTCTCAATCACATTCTGTAGCAAACTTGAAACCTAAACTTCAATTAATTTGATTTGATGTTCATGTTCTCCACGTTGGTCATCCAGGCGATCCTGAAGCTTTAAACCATCTCAGAAGGAGAAAGGTAGATTCTGCATTGATAGACTCTGCCAGCAGTAGTGCTTCTGGTGGGCTGGAGGTGTGAGAGATGAGATCCCACGGGACCTTCCAGAGGGACCAGAGTGTGAGGAGTTTGCCTACCAATCTGTAATGTTGTGCCATCATGAATTGTCTGGGGCAGTGTTAGGTGCTGATGAAATGTGCTTGGAGATGTTGGAACACTACAGATAGTGAGGAAAACTGCTTGGGAATATGCACTAGTTAAGAAGTACTCATCTTTACTATCCTGGGAAGTCAATGTTTTGATCAGGATATATGTACCTTGCCAATTGGTTTAACAATAATTAATTAGTATTTTTCCACTATTCACACTCAATCAACCCTAGGCATTATGTACGCCGTTATACTAAACGATCCGCTCTTGTTTTTCGTTGCCCAGTGGTGTATGTATATTTCTTGTTGCCCATCAAAATATTTGTGTAATACACTACAAATGTTTTTTTAATCGTAACTGGATCATGGATGTCGCTGTGTAGCCTTTCAAACGGGAGTAATGATCTGGTGTAGTGAGTGCTTTCTTCAAATGTAAAAAACCCCTACATAGCTGATCTCAATAATTTATACAATAGTGATAAATTAATCCGTCTGCCGTTACAATCTTAGCTTTTTGATTTGATCCAACGGTATCTCAAGAAGCAGAGCTCGTGCATGTGACTCATGAGCTTGAATCCTGAAGAGTATGGTTTGAAGGTAGGGAGTGAGAGGGATGAGATTTAGTTCTCATTATTAAGTCTCAAGTTTGAATTCTCTCTTATTTACCTACTGATATATCATGAGGACTTTGGTATATTATCTAGTGATGTGCATGGCGAGTTGGGTTGGATTAAGGGTAAATCCTCAATTCAATCTGAACCCTTAACTTGATCAGAACTTTTCGGATTATGTAATTTTGAATCCAGAATCGACCCCACATATGTTTAGATCTAATCCAACCCAATCCAAGAGGTTTCAGACAAGATTGGTTCGATTCTCGTGTTTCATATGTATCTATTTGTTTTTTTGCTATTTAACATCTTAGACCAAATAAAATGATAATAACATCATCTACATTAAAAAAATAACAAATTAAATGACCAATTAAAAATTACATGGTTCTCATTAATATTTTTCATTAAAATAAAAAATAAAATCATTAATTAGATAAACTCCTCAAATAGTATCATTTACAACTAGAAGGTATTATTATATATATACCATATGCATATTCATATGTTATTATGTAGAAATAAATAAATATTATATTTATATTTATAAATATAAATAAATTGTGTAACATATCTTTGACTTTGATGTTCAAATTGGGTTCAGTAACCCAACCTTGAAATCCATACCCAATTAAGTTTTTTGGGTTGAGATTTTATGACCTATGTCTGACCAAATATATAAAAAAACCTTACCTAGCCCATAAAGATGGGATTAGTTCGATTCTCGACGCAACACAAATCCATGTGTACCTCTAATATTAACTAGGATTTTATCGTTTTGCTACCACCTGGTTGTCAGCTTTGGTGGAGTGATGGATTTCCATGGTATTTAAAAAAACAAAAAATTAGTTAGGAGTCCCATGTGAGATTCCACTTTAAGCATAAGGAGTTTGACTGGTTGACTTTATGTTTAGGTCCTACATTAATAATAAGAAAAGTTTGTCATTTAATTTACAATCTCATGCCATCACTCTTCCTAAAATCCTTTAACCTCAAACCTGTAGTCGACCGTCCCTCCTTAACCCAATCCACCTTGTCAACTATCAAAGAACCTGAAATCTATCCCAAAAGCTCTAAAAAGATTTCTACAATCATATACATGAAGATTTGAGGTGCTCTTGTGTAACGACCTAGTTTCTTAGGCAGCATTTAGGCTAGATATTTAATTTAGAATCTGGATGTGTTAGACACTAGAAATATTGCATCTAATATTAGATACAACAAATCCTGCATCTTAAGCTTAGAATATTGATTCCTAGTCTTGCAAGTGTTGGATACAAGATATGGTACGTCTTATGTTAGATGCTTGGAAGGTTGTGTATAACACTTGGTCGTTAAATGCATGCAAGCATGCGTCTTACGTAAGATGCATGCTCGACTGCGTATAACGCTTTGAGGTTTGCTACTGCCTATATATAGTGTAAGTCAGTGATTTTTTGGGAAGGTTTCTTCCCTCCACCCTCCTCCGTCCCTTAGCCCAGTGTGGGGCTATCTCCGGTGGTTTTCTAGGTACATGGGATCTTAGGATAGAGAAAAAGAAGAGGTAAGGATGGTTCTTGAGCTTAAGCCCTCTTCTCCTTCTTCTTCTTCTTCTTCTTCTTCTCTCCTTCTTGGGTGGCATCATTGATTCTAGGGTTTTGTGATTGCATGGGCTGTTGTGGGTGTGATGGATGGTCAGAGGGTGTTTGGGACATGGCTGGGAGCTCGTGGGAAGCATCGGATCGCCGATTGGCTCGCTTCGAGGGTGCAAAGTACACACCCATGTAGATGTAATTTTAGTTTGCTTTATGATTAGGATTTTGATGCATGCTTGTATCTTAAATGTCCTCTTTCCTTTTGTACTGGTTGCATGAATTTGGGGGTAATATTAGAATGTTGAAAGCTGAATCTGGTGTGTCATATGTATGACGCAAGAATCATGTGTCTTACACCTTTGATATTGTTTCTACACGCTTTTATGAAATAAATATCAAGGTTAAGAAGGTATTTGTATGTAGTGGATTTTATGTTTATTTTCCCCTTTTATTGTGATTCCTAGTGCAAGATATGTGCATGCCATGGTAGTTTTTAGAGGATTTTAGTTAAAAATGAGAATTGAGGGTGTTGGACGTAGATAAAGTTGCATCCTATGTAAGACACTTATCTTCATGAGTCTTACACCCTAGTTGTTTAACCATAAAGCATGATTAATTAGAAATGATTCAAATGGATTAGGGAAATTGGTAGCTGGTTGCATGTAGTATTGTTAGTGATAATTAATCATATCTGACACCATTTAGAAGATAATTAGAATGCAAGAGGATTTTAGAAGGAATTCCTTGAAAAATAGTATATTCTGTGTTGGATGCTAGGATGGGTAGCATCCAACGTTGGAAGTTGGCATCTTTAGTGTCTAACATCTGTAAACTACTGAATTTGGCATCCTCTTGGCAAAACAAATTGATATAAGGGTATAATGACATAGGAATTCCCTTTAAATAGCCTAGATGAATGATTAAGATAATGTGGAACCTCAGAGATTAATTAATTTGAGAATAGGTAGTGTTTGGGTGTGTAGTGCTCTGAGTTGAATGTCAGTAGCATTAACTATGGTGTTGGACATTGGGAATGTCAATGCCCAATGTTGGACATTGGGGTTGTCAGCATCCAATACCTCCAGTTTGTTTTCTTCCAAGTTTTGCTGATATAAGAGTATATTAACCTTTTATTTACCATGGAATTGATGTTTGGAGTGTTTTATTAGGGTGATGAGGTTTCAAATAATTTTGGTGTGTGAGTTCAAGAAGGTTTTAGATAGTTTCTGAAAGAACTGTTGAATGATTTGGATAATGGTTTTCCCAAGGGATTTAAAAATGTGATTAGAGCTGGTGGTGTTTTGAGAAATGACTTAAATGTTTTCGAACTAGTTTCCAAAAGAGTTTTGGGAAAAAAATTGCATATGCCTTGTAAACGTTTTGGGAAATGCTTTACAATGTTTTCTGTGTACGGTAAGACCAAGAGGCTGAGGTAAGTGCTTGTCGGATCCTGAAGGTATGATACTCCTGGATTGTCATTCATGAGGTTGAGGCTGAGGTCTGTGGGATGAGGCACTTGCTGGACTTAGAGGTATGATACTCCACTGGTTTTGGGTGTTGAAGACCTAGGGTACTGTAACATTTTGGCCTAATTATCTAGTTAATGTAAACTATGAGATTAATTGTAATATTTGAATGTGGTTTACTAATGGATAGTTTGATATTTGTAGTTGTTGTGGGGATCTCTCTCTGTGTGGCTGGATTGGTGGTTATCCTGGCTATGTGGTTTTGGTGTTTTGCCTATGTGTGTAGGACTCGGGTTGGGCCTCGGTCAACCCAAGCACAGTAGTACTCACGCGTCTTCTTCTTCCTCTCCTTTCCTTTCTCCCTAGACGACCTGTGCCTCCATAGCCCACTTGTGACGACCCATCCTCTCTGTCGCTAGTATGGTGGGGCGGTGATCAGGGGGATTTGCCGAAGCGACCACGACGGAGGAGTTTAAGAAGGACTGAAGGAGATGGCGTCAAGGGCACGAGTTGAGCCAGAGTGAGCCAAACCAAAGAGAGGGAGTGAGGCCAAAGGCGTTGCGTCAGAGAGTTGGGTGCATTGAGGGTCGGAGGTGCATCGTGAGGAGGGGGAGAGCTCGTCGGATTTGCGTGGGCTCTTCAGAAGAGACACATGACCCCTCCCTTCCTCTTTTTCCTTTGTTTTGAAAAATGGGTTAAATGCATGATAAATCATGGAAAATAATGAAAATGATGGAAATGATGTGAATGACTTGAATGTGTAGAGATCATGCTAGGTTGTATGATTTTTTGTGAGTTTTTGGTGGAAAATGGAATGTGTGCTACAGTATTGTGAAATGAGCTCCATACTTTGAGATTTTATTTTGAGATGCATGTTTAATGGATTTGAATGATTTTTGTCCCAAATGGTAGGAGACTTAGAGCCCTACATTTGGTAAATTTAGTATGATTTGTGGTTGGTCAGAAATGGGTCCGTCGAAAGTCCCAATTTCGATGAATGAATGGTTAAGGCTTAGGGGAAGTTTTCTGGAAACAAACATTTTGGTATGACGATGGGTTTGGCATACCATTTTGTAGTCAGTATTTGACCAAAAATTCTAATTTCGGTAGATCGAAAATATCCAGTCTTTTGTTTTAGGGGATTTTGGTCGATCGAAGGTATTTCGGTCGACTGAAGCAGAGATTTTCGGATGACCGAATCTTAAGTTTCGATCCATTATTTTGGATGTTAGATGCCCAGTTCGGTATACCAATGTGGTTTGGTCTGTCGAACCAGACTCCTGACCCATATGAATAAATATGTATGAAAAATGGAATAGGTGGTTTTAATGGATAATTGACGTGTAATAATGAGGATTTCCCCATGTAGTTGACATGGAGGAGTATGGAATTCAAATAAATGAAATTGAATATGATTTTGGGCTTGAGGCTCCAAAAATGAAAAGAAATTGATAAATATTGGTTTAATGTGATTTTTGGGCATGAGACCCAATAATGAATATAAATACATGATTTTATATGATTTGAGTTTTAGACTCAAATGAAGGTCAGAGTTGCATGGAAGTGACTTCCAACAATGAAAAGAGAGTGAAAAGAAAATGATAATGTGTTCTGGAGACACAAGGGGTTGGTGTCGGTAATGTGGTAGGAGTATGAGACTTCAATGAAACCAATTGTTAGATATGACCGTGACTGCTAGTGTGGAACTACAAGGGATTGGTGTCGGTAAATTGGTATGGAACCAATTGTCAAATACGACCGTAGTTACCAAGTCTTGAGACGATGTAGGCTGAGCTTGGGTGTATGAACCTAGGTATTCGGGTCACTGATGGGATGTCAGGAAAAGACATATCCCCTTGCATATGAATTGAAATTGAGGCCTCTTGGCCGAGCCAGTGTCCTCCTACACGGGAAACTTCACCACGACAGTGCAGGGAGGTAGGGGAAATGGTGTTTTCATCTACTGCTTGTGTATTTGGTTACCTCTGATCAAGGTAATACCGAAAAGAAAGTGGAAATAATATGTGTGATTTTAGTTAGAATTAGACTTGTGCCTTGTCTTATGATTCTAGCAACAAATGGGAGTCATATTTTAACCAGTTGCCAGCAAATGTATGTGATTTTGTTTTGAGTCTTGTGAGGCCTTGTGTTTTAGGCTTGATCTGGTCGAGAAGATTTCTCAGAATACATAAAAGGGTTTAATGATGCATAAATTGATAAAAATATGTGTTTTTGAAAAGGGTATGGTTTTGGATAGAGAATTCCAAATGTTTTTAAAAAAGAAATGATGATTTGGAATGAATATTTGGAAAACATGTTTTGTAATAGTCTAGGCTTGTATTTTTTCTCTGTTTTGCCGTGGTTTGTGTGTAGGACACGTATTGGGTGACTTGGATGTCACTCACACGTGCTTTGTTTGGTTTTCAGGTGCAGGTGGTGTAGTCTAGTTTCGGTGCTCGAGTAGGAGCTACTAGCTGCACATTATTCCTGGAAGTGAGCCTTAGCTGGTTACAGTTATTGATTTATGTTGTAATTATTGTAACTACTTGTAATACTATGATTTAGGTAGCGTACCCAGGTTCGGGGCGTTACAGAGTGGTATCAAAGCTAAGGTTACACCTAGTATACTGGCTTGGTGATGTCTGGTCTAGTAGCTCAGTGGAACTACACAGTAGGGAGTCTTGCAACTGATCTTAGATGTTTGCTTTTATTGTGTTAGCAGCAAGATGTCTCGTTGAGGTCGAAGTTGTGGCAAGGCCTCTGTGCTCTACTCAGAGGTGGGGGAGGGTAGTGCTTGAAGGGGCATGAGGCGGGAGTTTGGCGAAATAATGCAGGGTTTTGCCTAGTCCTTCAGTAGCAGCAGCAAGGATGAGGTGAAAGGAGACCCATGGGTCAAGCAGTTCTACCAGCTGGGCGCATTGACTCTAGACAGGCGTGGCACACTAGAGGAGTGTGAGGCTTGATTCCAGGAGGTAGAGAAGATCCTAGAGGGGATCGAGTGTCCAACAGAGAAATGGGTCCAGATCATAGCATTTCATCTCAAGAGCGTTGTGGATTAGTGATGGAGGGCTATGCGCTGCACCAAGTTTCAGAATGTGGACCTGCTGATGATCTTTTGGGAGGATTTTTGAGAGGTGTTTTATGAGAGATTCTTCCCTGAGCATAAGGGGGCAAGCTGGATAGAGAATTCTGGAACCTGAAGCAGGGAAGTTTGTCTATGGCTGAGTATGAGTCATCCTTCCTTCCGTTGGAGTAGTTCTCTCAAGCTGTGGTTTTCGAGAAGAATAGAGCCAAGAAATTTGTTGAGGGACTTAATCCATCACTGAGATTCAGAGTCATTAGCTTCCGATGTCAGACCTTAGCGGATGCCATTGAGCTTGCAAGCCGCTATGAAGATGATCGTAGGCTGTTTCACGAGGAATATCCCAAGAAGGATAAGGTGTGGAAGTCCGTCTCTCGACCTTCTGTCTCTCGACCTTCTGTTACTGGAACACCAAATTCCGGGAGTTTTGGTAGCTTTGAGAAGAAGAGGAAGGAGCGGCCTGCATCTAGTAGAGAAGAAAGTGTTGGATTTAGTCAGGAGGGATCAAGCAGTGGCTTGAAGGCAAAACCTAGGCACGTCTGTGGTAAGAAGGGGTACATAGCAGCGTAGTGTTGGCACAGACAGAGAAGCTTAGATAGTATAGTGTGCTACAACTACGGGAAGTCCAGACACTATCAGAAGGACTGTCCCAATCTGCCGAAGGCAGTTGATGCGCCTCGTCAGCCAACCAAGGGGAGAGTGTTCTCCATTACTGTCTCAGATGCTGGTCCATTAGGAGATGTTGTGGAAGGTGAGGATTAGTATGGCTGTAAGAGTTAAATCCTGTCATGTAATAATGGATCCTGTATGTAATCGACATTATATTTTGTTATGGCAATGATTATGATTATGGTTATGATGTGTTGATATTAGAATCTTTTCTTGTAACTGACCGGATAGTCCAAGTCCCATTCAACTCTAGGAGTTCGTTTTCTTTCGCCTCTGAGTCGTTTGCTACTGACATTGGGACCAGGCCAACTAGGTTGGCATTCCACCTAGATGTAGTTACTCCATTAGGAGCGTATAGTTTAGCATGGAGATATCTGAGACCAGTTGATATTTAGCTAGGAGACAAAAATTTTCAGGCCAGTTTGATTTTGATGGACATGCAAGATTATGATATCATCCTAGGGATGGATTGGCTGGCACAACATTCAGCCATGATTAATTGTGCTAGAAGAAGAGTTTTGGCAGAGTGCGTAGGTCAAGGCTAGTGCGTTGTGCAAGGTACCAAACCGGGTGAGCCCTGAAAGGTGATATCTGCAATCAAGGCCTACTGTTAGTTGGCAAAGGGTTGTGTGGGCTACTTGGCTTGTGTGATTGTTTATGCTTCACCTGTGTATGGAGTTGAAGACTTGCCGGTGGTATAAGAGTATCCTAATGTATTTCCAGAGGAATTGCTTGGTGTGCCACTGCATAAGGAAGTGGAATTTGTGATTGATTTAGTGCTAGGATCAGGTCCTATTTCAAAGGTTCCATATAGGATGGCACTCGCTGAGTTAAGGGAGTTCCAGAATCAACTACAGGAACTGATGGACAAGGGATTTATTCATCCTAGTGTTTCACCTTGGGGAGCACCGATACTATTTGTTAAGAAGAAGGATGGTTCACTTCGGCTCTGCATAGACTACCAGATGTTGAACCAGATCACTATCAAGAACAAGTATCCACTGCCTAGGATTGATGATTTATTTGATCAGTTGTAGGGAACATTGGTGTTTTCCAAGATAGACTTGAGATCTGGATATCATCAGTTGCGGATTAGTGAGCCTGATTTGTAGAAGGCAGCCCTTCGCATTCGTTATGGACATTACGAGTTTTTGGTTATGCCATTTGGGTTGATGAATACTCCAGCTGTCTTCATGAACCTGATGAATAGAGTGTTGAGGCCCTATTTAGACCAAGTTGTAGCCATCTTTGTGGATAACGTCCTGGTATATTCCCCAGATGTTCAGACCCATCAGAGGCATTTGAGGATCGTACTAGAGATACTGAGATGGCATCAGCTCTATGCCAAGTTCTTCAAGTACGAGTTTTGGCTAGAGGAGGTGTCCTTCCTTGGTCATATCATCTCAGAAGAAGGCGTCAAGGTAGACCCAACCATGGTGGAGCCTATGAACAGTTGGGCCACACCAAAGATAGTAACTGAGATCCGGAGTTTCCTTGACCTGGTAGGATATTATAGGAGATTTATCTAAGATTTCTTCAAAATTGTTGCATTATTGACTAGATTGACTATGAAGGAAATGTACTTTGCTTGGGACTGGTAGTGTGAGGAGAGCTTTAATGAGTTGAAGGCTCGTCTGGTGTCAACCCCAGTTTTGACTTTGCCTTCTAGGAGTGGCAGTTTCACGGTTTACAATGATGCTTGTGGGACTGGCTTGGGGTGTGTGTTGATGCAGTATGGAGGGGTGGTAGCATACGCCTTGCGTCAGTTAAAAGATCATGAGAAGAACTATCCCACCCATGATTTGGAAATGGCGTTTGTTGTGTTTGCCTTGAAGATTTGGAGGCATTATTTGTATGACGAACAGTTTGAGATTTATACAGATCACAAGAGTCTAAAGTACATCTTCACTCAGAAGGATCTGAACCCAAGACAACGACGTTGGGTGGAGTACATCAAGGACTATGACTTCAGCCTGTCATACCACCTAAGAAAAGCAAATGTAGTTGCAGATGCTCTGAGCAAACACATTCATGTCATGACTAGCCTAATGATTCGTGAATGGAAATTCTTAAAGGGGCTAGTGGAGTGCAAATCTCCGAGACAGTCTTAAGGAGTTGCCAGAGTTGTGTTGGCAAATTTATTTGTTTGCTTGAGGATGATCGAGGCGATTGTCGTAGTTCAACAGTATGATTCTTTTGTGCTAGATATCTAGAGAAAACTAGAAGTTGGGAATACCCTTCACTTTTCAGTTGGGATAGACGATGGGTGAGGTATGACCTGAGGTTTTATATGCCTCAAGTGGAGGAAATGAAGAACAGTTTACTTGATGAAGCTCACCACTCTAGATATACCATTCATCCAGAAAGCACCACGATATACAAAGACTTGAAAAGGAATTTCTGGTGGCTTGGGATGAGGGAAATTGCTGAGTATGTAGCGAAGTATGCAACCTACTAGATGGTGAAGATAGAGCACCAGAAGACCGGAGAGACTTTGTAGCTTCTGGATGTTCCAGTATGGATATGGGAGAATGTGTTAATGGATTTTCTAATGGGTTTACCGAGGATCCGAAGTAAGAATGATACAATTTGGGTGATTGTGGATTGCCTTACAAAATCGACACATTTATTAGATTTAAAATAAATTGGCAATCATCTAGAATTAAATATAGTTATTACATTTAAAAATGTGATAACTTATCATAGAATCTCATTTTTGGTAAAAAATAAAGATAAGTAATCTAAATTATCAAGTCATCCAAATTTCAATAATTTTTCTGGAATTATTTTGAATAATTGATGATTGCCAATTTAACTGATTTTCCTAGTAATTATTGGAGATTTAAATTTTCAAATTTGATTTACTTAACATTTTAAGTTTAAATTAAATTTGAAATTTATTTAAAATCTTTCTTTTACAAAGATGTTTTTAAATCAATAATTTGGCCGTTATCTGCTAATAGATTCGTACAAAGATATTTTGATTTTTAAAATCGTTTCTTTTTAGTTGCTCAATGCCAATAGCAGAGGCGACTAGTTGTTGTGGCAGATTTCATGACCATTTAGGCACTAATTCATCACATGCGACAAATCCAGGATCTACAGTCTCGTCGCCTGTACAAGCAACGACGCAATGATATTGTTGCTAGTCGTATTGGTGACAACAACTGAAAAGAGATTTGTTCTATTTTTTTTTAATGAGTTTAATCTTGGCCCTTGATCTTTCATTCGTAATTAACGAGATTTGGTATCCCCAAACTCTATAAATAGACTCTTCGGTCAAGAGTTCTAGAGGAGGCAATTCAGAAACCCTAAGGAGCCATCTAAAACCCTAGGAGAGAGATTTTGAGGGTGAGAGAGAAAGAGAGAGAAACATAGCCCCCTCATCCATGTCTAAATTCCCTGTGAGAATCTAGATCCTTAGAGATCTTTCTACCCAAGAGCTATAACACACCTCTGGAGTTTCAATAGGCCTCCACTTCTTCCATATACTCTACAGTGTACAAGGGTGAAGGGAATATTCGTTCTCAATCCATTTTCAATTACGTGTTATTTCATAAAATTACATTTTAGATAAACTCATAGCATATGCATGCAGGGACGATTCCTCGGTTAATATTAGTTTAGTTCGTTCATGTTGTTTATTATTATTTTCGATATTGTTTACTACACCTAGGTTAATCTAGACCTTTTCTTTTGTTTTATTGTTTATTTTAAGGGAAGGAAGATTACATAGCATGAAGGAGTCGTTGGGCAGCATCCTGCCACAAATCCAGTGAACCCAGAACCTGCACCACATCAACCATCGCATCTCCCCCCAAGGCATCTTGTCAGTCGGTTCAAGCAAAGGACAAGTGGCGATCACAAAAGAGTCATAAATGTGAGTGGATATGGCGACAACTCTACATCAACACCCCTAAATCCACAGCCACAATTTCATGTTGTTACTTGGATGAAACCAGAGGCTAGGTTGATTGCATGACTTCTCAAGCATCCAAGTGCATATGACCCATGCGTATAACACACATGTTTCCAGCTTAGTTGATCGACTCCTGTACATATCACCCGCTTCTTTTCCATTTTGATCTTATATTGTATGGCATCATTCTTTGTTTATGTTTTGATTTTCATCTTAGTATGATCTATTGTTACTCCTTCCTTATCCACATCAAGTCTTGAAAAGCCTTGCCTAGCTTGTAGTCCACTAGCTCTAAGGAGAGTTAGGAAAGTCATCTCGCACGTTTCATCTGTGCGTTTGGCATGCATGTTTAGACACATGTTGTACTCCTTTGTCACTAATGGATAGTCAAGGATAGTTGCCTATAAATATTATATTTTCAATGCATACTACTTTATTGTATTTATTGTGTTGAAATAATCAATTCATTTCAGTTTACAATATATGTTCCTTATACTTTGTCGTGAGTGACTGAACATGATAGGTCGAACTGCTCGATTTGAGCATATGAACGGGCCTAATACCCTCTTTGTGCATTATTAGAGTACTTACCTAGTCCTTGATTGTGATGACTACCTTTTGCATTTTTTTTGGAGTTATTTGTTTCATTCTTTTGTTTACCGCAGTCTTTCTAAGTCTTCTTGCATTTTTAAATAGATTTAGATGGCAACTCCTATTTTCTCGTGTTTTCAATTTTTGATCCCTTCATCTATCATTTTCACACTTGGATTGCTAGTGTAACCCACTCTCGCATCTTCGTATCAGATTTTTAATGGTTGCACCAACATCTAAGACCATTTAGATGGGTCAAAGAATAACTAGTTTTGGTCAAAGATGTACTAGTTTAGCTCAAAGAATAACTAGAGAAAGAATAACTCTAGCTGTGAATAAAGAATAACTGAAACAGACTTATGACCAACTAGTGAGATGAATAAATGAAATATACAAGAAGACTAATTGGAAAGGTTGAAAGACTAACAAGTCAGGCTGATAAGCAACTAGTTCAAATGACACATAGATTGAGCCCAATGAAACATTGGCCTTGATCAAGACTAATTGAAATGGCTCCAAGATGCAATAATTCTAAACAAAGACCAATTAGTATGAGCTAAAGAATAATTGGTTTTTGCCCACATTCGAGATCAACTAGGATGGTTCAAAGAATAACTAGTTTTAAACAAAGGTATACTAGTTTGGCTTAAAGAATAACAAGAGAAAGAATAACTAGTCCTGAACAAAGATTGACAAGTTATGCACAGAGAATAACTAAAACAGACTTAAGACCAACCGATGAGATGAATAACTAAAATATACAAGAAGACTAGTGGATAAGGTTGAAAGACTAACTTAGTCGTGTTTGCCCTATTTTTCTTTAGTTTCATAAAATTTGAATTAGATCCTTTAAATTTTACAAAATACTACCTAAAACATGCACCCCATGTGTAGACACCCCGATTTTGAGGAGACCCAGGAATGAGTGTCCCTATGTTGCTTTGGATGCGATCAGCCCTTAAACCGAGCCCCAAACCCATTAGCCAGAGCCCAAATCAGACATTTTGACCAGGGCTGGCGCACCAAACTGGCGCACCAA
>JAMKQA010025369.1:0-10422 GCA_024699735.1 Posidonia australis
TGTGAAATGGTCCTAAAATCCTGAAAAGAAATGATGATGTTTTAACCAGTTGCCAGCCAATGTTTATGATTTGATTTCGAGCCCGATAGGGCATTGTGTTTTAGGCTGGATCTGGTTAGAATGTGTATTTGAAAAGTGTGTTTTGGGAAGAAATCCCCAATATTGAAAATTGAATTGTTTTGGAAAAGAAAAATGAATTCCAAAAGGTTTTTGAAAGGAATGTTTTGTAAGAAAAGTGGTTTTGGAATGAATTTCCAAATGTTTGAGAAAGAAAGGGATATGGTTTTTGAAAAAGAATATTGTTTTGGAATTGAATTCCCAAGTGATTATTTAATAAAAGAGAGGATGATTTTCAAAGGAGAAAACCAAGTTTTTACAAAATGATAGGAAACGAGTTTCTTTTGGTTTTGCCGAGTTTTGTTTGTGGTTGTGTGTTTTGGGGGCACGTACTGGGTGACTTAGATGTCACTCACGCGTGCTATTTGTTTTTCAGGTGCAAACTATGTGCAGCCAGGTTCCGGTGCAGGAATTGGAGCTTCTAGCCGCACATCTTGATCCTGAAGGTGAATCTTAGTTACAGTTCTATTTGTTTTGTAATTTTGTGTAATTATGCTTGTGATACTGTGATTTGGTAACGTGTCTGGTATTGGGGCGTTACAATAAATGAACACATCATCCGAGAAGCAGGTGGTGATGGTTTGAAAATCCGAAAAGTGAACACGCCTACCGAGAGGCAATTGGCGATGGTCCAGAAGGAGGACAACCGAACACATCATCCGAGAAGCAAGCGGTGATGGTTTGGAAATCCGAAAAGCGAGCACGCAAACTGAGAGACAGTCAATGACGGTCCAAAAGGAGGACAATTGAACACATCATCCGAGAAGCAAACGGTGATGGTTTGAAAATCTAAAAAGTGAACATGCCAACCGAGAGGTAGTCGGTGATGGTCCAGAAGAAGGATAAACGAACACATCATCCGAGAAGCTGGCCGTGGTGGTTCGAAAATCCGAAAAGCAAACATTCCAACTAAGATGTAGTCGGTGATGGTTTAGAAGGAGGACAATGAACACATCATCCGAGAAGTTGGCGGTGATGGTTTGAAAATCCTAAAAATGAACATGACAATCGAGAGGCAAGCGATGATGGTTTAGATGGAGGATAAACGAACACATCCTTCGAGAAGCAGGTGGTGATGGTTCGAAAATCCGAAAAGCGAACACACCAACCGAGAGGCAATCGGTGATGGTTCAAACGGAGGGTGAACAAACACATCATCCGAGAAGCAGGTGGTGATTGTTTGAAAATCCGAAAAGCGAACACGCCTACCGAGAGGCAGTCGGTGACGGTTAAGAAGGAGGACAACCAAACACATCATTCGAGAAGCAGGCAGTGATGGTTCGGAAATTCGAAAAACGAACACGCCAATCTAGAGGCAGTCAATGACGGTTCAGAAGGAGGATAAATGAACACATCATCGGAGAAGCAAACGATGATGGTTTGAAAATTCGAAAAGCGAACACGCCAACTGAGAGGCAGTCGGTGACAGTTTAGATGGAGGATAAACAAACACATCATCCAAGAAGTAGGAAATGATGGTTCGGAAATCCGAAAAGCGAACATGCTAACCGAGAGGCAGTCGGTGACGGTTCTGAAGGAGGACTACCAAACACATCATTCGAGAAGCACGCGGTGATGGTTCGAAAATCCGAAAAGCGAACATGCCAACCGAGAGGCAGTTGATGATGGTCCAGAAGGAGGATAAACGAACTCATCATCCGAGAAGCAAGTGGTGATGGTTTGGAAATCCAAAAATCGAACACGCCAACCGAGAGGCAATCGATGACGGTTCAGGAGGAGGATAAACGAACACATCATCCGAGAAACAGGCAGTGATGGTTTAGAAATCCAAAAAGCGAACACGCCAACCAAGAGGCAGTCAGTGACGGCTCGAAAAGAAAGATACCAAAAGGGGCAAATGACATAATACTGATATCTGGAGAATAATACCAAAAGGCAGCTGACATGCCCTTTGTAGTAGGAGATTAATACCAAAAGGCAGCTGACATGCCCTTTGTAGTAGGAGATTAATACCAAAAGGCAGCTGACATGCCCCTGGTATTGGAAAGCTAAGGATGTTGCTGAAAGAAAGGAAATAAAGAAAGTTGGGGGGCTCCAGATAACTGGTTTAGCCAACAAAAGTTCACCAAGGGGATCTTATTCAAGTACCAGTGCACCCTGGATCACTGCCGCTGTGGGGAATATCAGTTGGAATAGCTGGGGATCTATTGTCTATGCCCAATGCCATCGCGAATTCAAAGTGTTTGTGACGTGCCAGTGATGCCCCAGATCCGATGCTTGACTCGCTACATTGTCCTGCTGTAGTTGTCGCTCTGTAGGAGCCACTATGTAATGAACTTCACTTCTTTATAAGAAGGTGCACCTAACCATCGTTTGGACAATAATTCGCACCAAGCGTTCTCAAAACAGTCCTCCTTTTCACAAAGCAACTTACATGCCCCTGATTGAAGGCTCTAGTTTTGTTACAAAGTAAGTTGATGTTCTGTCAGGCGCATGATATGTGACTTTCGACCAAAGAGCAGCTAACATATCCCTGGTTGAAGATTCTGGTTCAATTACACTGTAGCTGGTGTTTTGTCAAACACATGATATGTGACTTTTGACCAAAGAGCAGCTAAAATGCCCTTGGCTGAAGGTACTTGGCGAAAATCCTGTTGAACAAGTCCATATGCAAACAAAAAGAATTCATCGAAGCAAAACTGTGATAATTATGACTATTGTGGTGGACTCTATTATTGTGAGCAATTTAGTTATTTAAGAATGACCTTTTTGTATGATTAAGGAATGCATGTCTTGTTGATTAAGTGTGATTTTAGTTGCTTGTTTATTGCTTTGCTTGTTCAATGAGTTCATTATCTGGATCGTTTGCTTGTTTAGCTCAGTTGTTTGTTTGCCCTCAGTTACGTTGGAAAGTTGTATGCCTGTTAAAGGAGGATGACACCTTCGACTCAGTTGACACTATAGAGATTTGCAAGCCATTGGGTGACTCTCGTTGGGTAGTGGTGGCACTCGAACTCATTGTAAGGTATTGTAATGGACTTGGCTTCATGCCAAACTCTTTAAGGTCCTGCACCTGCTTTTCTTTTTAATATCATTGACTTTTGTTTTACTCCCTCATAGACGTGTGGTTTCACTCTAACCTTGACTTGGAGGTAATAAGCGCCCGATCTATTCAGGAGGCCTTTATTGGAAGAGGGTGGGTCAGTCCCTCAAAGGTGTGATTTTACTGAGCGCATACTCCAACTCCTCTCTAAGATAGGGTAAGGGTAGAGCTACCACGCACGCCCCTCACTGTTGGGCTGACATCCCACAGAGTGTAGCAATTATCAGTCGAATGCCCTAGGGCTCGATGATAATCACAGTATGTGCTCGCGTCGTACCATGGAGGAAGTGGAGTTTATGGGGGACGCAAATCCAGGTGTCTCAAAAGCGACACAACACGAGGAAAAACAGCACTCAACGGTTCACCCAGAGGATTGTAGTCGCTTTCAATGCGACGGCCTCGTTTTTCCTTAGGCTGCTGCCTTGGCAGAGCCAATGCGACGAGATGCACTGGCTTAACAATGGGAGGTGTGTGCCTAGTGTGTCGTGATGACATACGTGCCGAGACTTGATCCTGATGCTGAGGTGGGTTCTGAATATGCCATGTTGCGTGTGGTGTTGAGCGTGAGAGCAATAATTATGGCATCGGTACAGCTCCGGGTGACGGACTCGAGAAATGTTGTACTCTTGCACAACTAATGGGTTGATTCCTAAGTGGCTGTGATGCATGTTGTGACCAATGCAATTGTGGTGCAGGAGGCAGAGATAACGCCCCTATCACCAGAGCAGTGTGATGTTGGGGCGAAGGTATGGGCGATAATGTGGTGGGGTGAGCCTGCAATGCTATAATGGTTTGCACTGGAACCTCAGAGGCCGAAAGAGGAGGACACTCAATATGATCAAAAGAAGGGGCCATGCCATGCTTGAACCCTTGGGCCAAAGCTCTCAAGTACTGAGCCTGTGTGGTTGAAGACCCATCAAAAGATAGGTCAGAAGGCAAGAGCGAAACAGGAATGACCCCTAAAACAAATGAAACCGCAGCTGGTTGATCTTCTAAAATAAGAGGGCCTGAGAGATATGGTGCAGTTGGCAGATCTTCTGGGACCTGCGTGGTAGTCACCTCAGTCGAATCAGTGATGGGCCCTAGATCGACCTTTATCTACTGCTGTCCCAGAAGAGGAAATAAGGATCCTCCATGATTCCCAAATCGGGATGCATAGAGGGAAAAAGAAGCAGTCAAAGTGAGAGGAGGATCTGAGAGTGCGACTCCCTTCAGAACAATAAACGGAGGCTTACGGGTCTACGAGGCCATGGCTAACCGCAAGCGAAATAAAAGGAGCTGCGGAAAAAGATAAGCGCACGAGCTCTAAGACAAACTACTATCAAAAGTGACCAATAGCTCGGAAAAGGCAAAAGAAAACAACCACGGGAGGCCGCCCGCTACGGAGACACCCGAGCTCTTAGTTGAGGACCTCGCAATAAGGTACCTGAGTAAATAGGCAAGAGAAACAGGCAGCAGAACTTGAACAACGACGGAGAGACAAATGCAACTTATTAAAGTGGCATGCCATGACACACAATGCAGATGAATGTCCTAAAATGCACTCTCTCACCGTGCATGTCCCATATGGGGTTGACCACACAGGATGCACTCATGGGTTTGGTTTTTGACTCTGGTTAGAAAAATAAGGTTCCTATTCTAAATCCTGGCCGGAGCACAAGCAGTGAACGGGTAATGCGTTAGTAGCCTCGTCTCCTGTAGTAGCATGGAGCTGTACCCTCTACTAGCACCGACACGACCCCAGACAAAGGGGGACAAACTAGCAACACGTCCTATGCCAAAGCTATAAAACGGGCTACTAGAATTGTCCTTCGCAAACAGTGGGTGGACTCAGAGGAGAAGATGCATGCTTTCTAAAATGATCATTCATGCAATATGCTTTTGTGTCTTTTACTTGCATTTTATTAAACCATGGGGAATTGTGAGCATTTGTCTCTAGTTATGCCTTATTGTTTGTTTGTTTGAGTTTGTGTGTTTTATTTTAACCAGGAAGGGAGGCAAACATGTCTCTACTCTCCTAATCATGGCAAATACAAAAAAGGTATAAAACACACTATCATGGTATCTAAACAGTCACTCAACGAAGCAAAAGGCATGAATATGACATGTGATAGTGTAGTACTCACAAGTAAGTGGCTAAAAGCAAGTATCTCAACAAAAAGCATGAATTAGGTCACATGCATGTGCGGTGGCATAGAAATGGTGTGAAAAGGTGCAAAAAGTCATGTTCAGTCAAATATGTACAAGCAAACAAGCACAAAGTATATAGACCAAAGACAAGTGAGAAAACCAAAATGAAAGCTAGAATCTGGTTATCCCCAGTGGAGTCGCCAGTTCCTGTGGCCATGCCGGTGGAACCCTGCACGGCTCTCCTACAGTGCATGGAAGCACACGAGGAGTCCCAATACGGTCACGGCGAAGATGGTGAATTCGGAGAAGAAGACTAGACTCGGAAACACCAAGGAAGGATAAGAAAAGGATAAGGAAAGGAGTCGCCACCTAGTCTTTTAACAAAAAGACGAGGAAAACCAAAAAGAAATTAAGGGGAAGAAAACATACGCATGCTCCATGCCTAATGGTTGTAGTGCACAAATCAATGCGGGCCAGATAAAGGGTAAGGATTCTTGTTACACATGGGGTAGGGGTTAGGCACCCTTATGTGCCCGAGGAACTCGATCTTTCTAGGTTTCCTACTTGCCAATGGTCTATTTGTGTGTATGCTTGCCTATTCTGAGTGCACATGCTAAATATGACTAGAAAACATACCAAATCAAAGAAATGAAGAAGAGAAAAGAAAAAATGATCATCCAAGTGACAAATGTAGGCATCAATAACGCCACTTTACTGTACGCCCTTGGGCGATGAAGAAAATCATGAAAATCGAGAATACTCAGAAAGCGTCTCGTAAATCAGCGGAAATTTGAATAAATCTGAGAAAATCAAATTGGGGAAAATAATCATCATTCGAGACAATGTCGACATTGTTAAGCCTGTTAATGTACGCCCTCAAGCGATGGAAAGCCTAAATCAAATCAAAAACCGTGAAAGTCAGAAAAAATCCAGGAAACAATGGGAAAAAACAAGTTTGAAATGGGTTAGAAATGCGTGCACGATGCAAGGAAGAAGGCACGAGAAAATATGAATGAAAAATAGCAACAAAATGTAAATGTGAGTGTAAAAATGTAAATTCCAGGGACTTTTGTGCAAAACTCCCAGATTTTGAGTGAAAACTGAAATTCTGAAGCCAAATCATCAAAAATACATAGGAAAACACATTTTATGTAATTTTGAAGAAATCTGGGGTCAAATGTGCAAAACCGTGCATTTTTGGTCAAATTAAAGAGTCATTGGGGTCATGGCAGCTCCGGTGACGGCGCTGGAGAAGAAGGAGGCTCTAAGGGCAACGACGCAGTGGTCCAGGGCTTCTGGATACATAGGAGAGCGACGAGGATGAGTTTCCCCCCTTCATCAGCAAGAATGGTGGGTCGAGTTAGTTCCCCGATCAAGCTTCGACGGCGTTCCGGTGACAGTGGTTGCAGGGGAGATCTAAGGCCTGATTCACGTTGCTAGAGGCTTTGGAAGCTTGGAAGCGCGTCGGGGAACGTTTCTGGAAGCTTGGAAAGGCACAGCGGAGCTGGAGGCGCTCGATCGATCACTGATACCAGTCGTCTTCCTTAGTGACGGTGATGGAGCCCGACTCCAAGGATCTTCTACTGGCACCTTCCACAGCTACTAAAGTAGGGTTTCAACAGGTGGAATAGCAAGAGGAGGTCCAGGGGAGAAAGATAGAGCACCCTGGGGCACGAATCGACCACTGGATTCTTGCCCCCACCTCTGTCGCTGGAGAACGACTCCGGTGAGGCTTGAAACCACAATTCTAGCCAGGGACGACCTCTAGCTATACTGAAATCGATCAGGGAAGGAAGAGGGAGACCTAGGAGATCATTTTTGAAGTAAATTGAGGTCTATGGAGGGCGTACCTGGACTGACAGTAACCTTGGCCATCGGAGCTCGCCAGAGATGGCTAGAAACTCTGATTTCTCTCCTCCACGAGCTTCCTCCTTGCTCCTGGATCACTCTGGTTGGTCTGATTGGGAAGGAAAAGATTAGGGGGCTCTCCTCTCAAATTTTCCAAAAACCCCTTCTGTAACGCCCCAATCCCGGGTACGCTACCAAAACACAGTATCAAGCATAATTACACTAATTACAGAAACATCAAATAACTGTAACTAAGGCTCACCTTCAGGATCACAAGCTGCGGCTAGAAGCTCCAACTCCTGCACCGGAACTCAGCTGCACACGGTCTGTACCTGAAAACTAAATAGCAAGCGTGAGTGACATCTAAGTCACCCAGTACGCACCCCAAAACATACAAACCACAAAACCTCGGCAAAACCATAAATCTCATTCTTATCATATTTTTTTTCAAAACTTGGTTTTCTCTTTTTGAAAATCATCCTTTCTTTTATTAGACAATCACTTGGGAATTCAATCCCAATCCATGCTTTTTCAAAAGCCAAGTTTCCTTTTCTTTTCTTAAAACATTTGGAAATTCATTCCAAAACCACTTTTTCTTTCAAAACATTCCTTTACATTTCTTTCAAAAACCTTTGGAATTCATTTTTCCAAAACATTCTCTTTTCAATATTTGGGATTTCTTTCAAAAACACACTTTCAAATTCACATTTCTGACTAGATCCAGCCTATAACTCAATGCCCCATTGGGCTCAAAACCAAATCATAAACACTGGTTGGTAACTTGTTAAAACATCATCATTTCTTTCCAAGATGTTAGGATCATTTCATCAATCCAATCCTGACCAAATCACATTTCTCTTTCTTTATTCATTTCCACTTTTCTTTACTGTTGTTACCTTGATCAGGGGTAACTAGGCACACATGCAGTAGGCGAGGACATCCATCCCCTACCGTCCTGCACTACCACGATGAAATTCCCCGTGCGAGTTGTCACCGCTGGGGCCAATCGACCTCAATTTCATTTTCATAACTGCACGGGGATACGTCTCTGTCTGATGCCAACAACAAGGTCCAATGACCCAGGCTCAGCCGACATCGTCGGTGACCTGAACAACTAGGCTCAAAAGCCCAAGCTCAGCCTACATCGCTACGAGCTCGGTGACCCGAACAACTAGGTATGAAAACCCAGGCTCAGCCTACACCGTCGGTGACCCGAACAACTAGGTATGAAAACCCAGGCTCAACCTACAGCTCGGCAACCACATTATCAGTGTTCCATTTCAAAACCATTTTCCATTTCATTCCATTCTTCTCGTTGCAAGACTCTATTTCCTTGCAACACTTGACCCTCCACTGGGGTCCCAAGTCAAACCATGAAAACCATGCTTAAAGTCATAAATTGAGTCTCATGCCCAAAACCACATAAAACCATCTTTTTCATTCAGTAATTGGGTCTAAAACCCAAAACCACACCCAAATCCATTTCTTTGGGGTTCCACATACCTCCATGTCATTACATGGGGAAACATCATTCATATAAACCCACCATACCATTAAAACCATTTAACATTCATTAAAATCCATGTTTAAGCATATCAGCTTCAGGGCAAAAACAGCAGACCGAATCCCCAGTTCGTTATGCCGAAATTCCCTGTTTCGGTATACCGAACATTTTCGGTATGCCGAAACCCCCTATTCCGGTCGACTATGAAATTTTGGTCTACCGAACCCTGGTTTCTGGCTTAATCTTCTAGGATTTCGGCATACCGAATTCTTCACAGATAGGGCACACCCCTTTCCAGGCAGTGAAAAATCACACCAAGTGGGAGTCCCGATCAGACTCCCCAAACATTCACTAACAATTTCCATAAAATCATGGGGTGTAGACCCTCAAGTCTACTTCAAAACCCCTCAAACCATTCATGACTCCATCAACCACACAGTTCTAATGAAAATCACAAGGGGAAGGGGCTCAAGAACGGCTACTGTAGACTTCAACCCCAAAATCACATTTTCCCTAAAAACATCAATCCTAACCGCATGATCTCTACATTCTCAAGCTATACATCACATTCCCATTCATTTCATGATTTTTCTACAATTTAACATGCATTTCTCCCAATTTACATGCAAGTGACCCATCCTTAATAAAAACTAAACGGAGGAAGGGAAAGGTGTCGCGTACCTGGCTCAGCTGCCCAGTGACTCTCCCTGCACTTCGGCGAACCTCCTCGTGCCCCGGCCAACCTCCTCGGCAGGTGGAACCCACGAGCGGCTCACCACCTCCTACCTGCTCGTGCCTCAGCTTCCTCTCTTCTCTTCCTTTCCTTTCTCTCCACGCTCCCTCTCTACCCCCTCTTGCCTCCCTCTCTTTATCTCCGCCACCACCCGCTTGGCGCCGACCATCCATCCCGTCGGAAGGGACGGGGAGGCACGGGCCTCCATCGCTGGTGGCACGGGTGCAAGAAGAGGAAGAAGAAGACAGGGAAAGAGGTGGAATGGCATGGCTTGTGAGAGAGAGAAAAAGGGGAAAGGAGAAAAAGAAGGAGAGAAAAATGAAGAAAAGACAAGCACGCCAATCGAGGCGACTGTGCATCCTCAAATCGGGCCCCACATTGGCCCCAAATCACAAACAAGCGCACAGACAACCAACCACAAGCTCACACAAACAAGAAACAACAGATTATCCATTAATAAACCATTTAAGCAATATTACAATTAATTACATGGTTTACAAATAAAAATGGATAATCAAGCCCAGATGTCACATCCTACCCCCCTTAAAAGAATTTCGTCCTCGAAATTCAGCTCTAACAAAACAAGTAGGGTTACTGCCTCTGGATGTCCTCCTCGTGCTCCCAGGTAGCCTCCTCTATACCATGGTATTGCCAGTAAACTAACAATGGAATCACTCTATTCTTGAGAACTTGCTCTTTGCTGTCTAGTATCTGAGTTGCATTATTAACCATAGTCAAGTCCTCCCGCAACTCCTCTGGCTGCACTGGTATCACTTGGGACGCGTCGGCCAAACACCTCCTCAACATCGACACATGGATGGTGTTGTGTACACCAGCCAACCCTGGAGGCAGATCTAGTCTGTAAGCCACCTCACCAACCCTCTTCATAATTTGATACAGTCCGATATATCTAGGGCTCAACTTGCCTCTCCTACCGAACCGCATTACACCCTTGGTTGGTGACACCTTCAGGAAAATGAAGTCTCCTACCTCGAATTCCAGAGGTCTCCGCCTCCTATCAGCATA
>JAMKQA010025393.1:0-10758 GCA_024699735.1 Posidonia australis
GTATTGTGGGAAAAACGAGGAGAACATGACCCTTCCCCATTGGCATAATTGTCCTCTAAAATAATTGGTACCTTTCCTTGGTCTGCTCTAACTTGGTTAAGAAATTTTTTGGCATCCTCTGTGGATCTGAGGTGTATTCCAATATTATCACAGAAGACATGAAATTATGCATAGGAATTCCAGTGCAAAGGATCCTCAGTGGTAGGGTGAGCAGACGATGAGTTAGAGGACATTACAGTGTCATCTAATTGAGCACTAACATATTGAACAATGTTATCAGAATAATTGAGAGGATTGTAATTAAAAGGAGCAGGAGAATGCTGTTGGAAATAACCTGGAGCATGTAGTGGAGTGGCTGGAAGAGAAGCTGGAGTCTCAGGATCAGTAGTGCTCAGGTCATCAGTTTCCAAACAGTTATAAATCGCCATGACTTTTTTAATTTTGACCCTCGAAATATTCCTGGCCTTGAGCTCAGCCTACACAAACTTGGAAGTGATCATTGTAGTAGAAGTCTCTGCCACCTGGTTAGCCACAGGAGGTATGGCCTCAGCAGAGAATGAGGGGAAAGAATTGGGGTAACCACCAGAAGAGATTGGAGTGGGAAGCAGACCAGTAGGATTAACAAAAGGAGCGAGTTGTGTAAAGTAAGAGGAGGTTCTAGTCCAGACATTTTTACCCCCTCTGGGAGCTTTTCCACTTTTACTTCCTCTCCAGCCCTTATTATTTTTGAAAGGCTTCCTGGTGGGGTTGAGGCCTCTAGGATCAAGGTTTAGGGACTTCTGGGTTGGCCAAGAGGGAGCAGGTTGTACATTGGTAAAGGAAGTAGAACAAATATTCCAACTGCGTCTGTATTTGAAAGGATAAACTATTCTACCAAAAGCAAAAAACCTCGTATCAGGTATCTCCTTACCCTGATGAACCCTAACCCTGATTCTAGCAAAGCCTAGATACTTGACCCAGTCAATGGATAGCTCAACCTCTAGGAGGTCAGCAAACTCAAAAGTCATACGATAGAAGACTTCTGTGGACCATAGGTGGTGGGGAATCCCTTCTAATCTAATCCATATCCCCTCCTCTCTCAGAGTAAATACTTCATTGGAGTTAGGGGTACAATGTATAATGGATGTAGAGAGGGCTTGAAGGGAGAATCCATATAGGTTGAGGGTATCGTTTTTAACCTGAGGCGACTGGAATATTAAAAGAAACTTCCCAGGAGAGAAGTCCTTTACTTCCACTCTAGAGGTAGGAGGCCAAGTACTAGAGATGTGCTATTCTAAGGACTCCTTGGTAAGTGGTGACGAATGTGTCATAACAATGGCACAACAGGAGAAGGAGAGGTAGAGATTACAGGTCTCGTTAAAGGGTGGGATAATAGTAGGATTGTGGGGGGAGAGACCCGCCATATTAGTAACTACAGAAGAAGCGGGATCCTGTGCCTGAAAAAATTTACAAATTGCTACAGAATGTGAGGGAGAGTTACACTTGTAGCAAACACCAGAGTATCTACAATATTTTTTAGAATGACCACGAAGGCCGCAAGTAAAACAGAGGCGAGAGAGTCCTTTTGTTTTTGACCGTAGTCCACCCTTCTTCTTCAAAATCGCCAGAGCAGTGAGAAGAAGCTTCGCGTCGAAGATGTTTTGAATTATGAACAGGGGGAGAAGATAGAACGGCAAAACGAGAGTCGTGGGAGAGAGGGACAGAAACGGGATTATGACAGTTGCAGCAAATCTTCGTGCCAGAGGTGGGGGATCTGGGATAGTTAATGCTTGTCAGGGTAGAAGGAGAGAAAGATTTTTTTTTTTCGCAGAGAACCGCTTGGCCATTAATGTAGGAGGAGATAGACGCCAATACGCATCCTCAGGAGCAGCTACTGTCAAAGAAGGCCTGACAACTTTTGACAGAGAAGCAGCGGTATCCGACAACGCACTCGAGTTGCTCTGAGGGTTAAGATGCCACGTAAGATCATTAACGGGGGAGTAAGAGGAGGATAACGGAGAGTCATTACTATAATTACAATTATCAGGGTGATTACCCTGACAAAAAGGAACGAAAGAGGATAAATCCTTCTACTCCTTAATAAATGTTGGGGGGCGGTACAGAGAGAAGTCCCACACAGAGCTCGAGACGACAGAAGAATTAATGGAGGAAGTGTCAGAGCTTAGAGAAGAGTGTCGACCCTTCGTCTCCCAGAGACGAACAGAACCGAAGCTATTCCGGCGAAAGCCCACTGGCAAATCAATCGGTGTGGCAGTGGAAAACACCAGATCAAAGTCGGAAAATAGCAACTCCGAACATAAAAATAAATCACTATGAACCCTCGGATCATGATACAATGGACTCGAGACCGAAGTCCGTGCCGGAGTCGTAACAGAAACCGCACTAGGCGATTCTCTTGCCGGCGAAGGAGCAAAGGGGAAACATAAAACATAACTGAAAGAAGAATAAACTCGCTAAAAGCATAGATAGATCTCAAATCCTCACTCAGATGGCAACAAACAAGATTATTAAGCCAGCAATGATAAATCTCTTTAACACATATGAATCTATCAATAATCATATCAATGTTACGCAAGTGAGAAAAGTAGTAGTAAGATCTATCAAAAAATGTTACATTCAGATTAACAGAACTGAGTCGGAAGACCTCAGGAGAAGGGGAAAACCAAGGATTCGAAGAACAGAATCCTAGAGGGGGGACAGATCGACTCTCGGAGTCAAAGGGGGGGGGGGGGAAGTAATGAGCTTCCTAGGGGTGCTTACCTACCGGGAGGGAGGGGGAGGCTGCGAGCCTGCCTGGGGTCCAGATCTAACTCGACACCGTCGAATGCTACGGATCGGCACCTCCGGGAGGTTATCGTCCTCCAATAGTCGAGATTTGAAGGCTCCCCAGTCAAACTCAGTGGCCTGCTGCAAAAGCCTACTAGATCGAGAGCCATGGCAACGAGGTAGATCGCCAAAGGGCGAGGGACAGCCGCGAGAGGGGAGGCAGCGACGGCGAGGGTTTCTATGAGCACTGTTATCAGAGAACTTGGGGACGGAGAGGGGAGGAAACGTACACTTTTTGTGAACCATTCTGAAAATAGAGTTGCTATTACGTACCTAGTGTCAATATATCATACAGCATCCTAGCAAATTTTATGATCGTCATAGTGATCAAAGGACGTAAACGTGGTCGATCCATTTAGATTGTTATTCTAGCTAAGAGATTCCTCTAGCAACTATTACATGATTTCACATCCTTTTATTGAGAAGCTCCATTGGCTGCTATATCAAGTTAATTTCCATTTTAATAGTTTATTGGACGATTTCCATCATCCCACAAGATTGAATTGTATAGATTTGGCATGGAAAGTTGCCATTGGAATTGGAATTTTTGGAGCAATCCCAATTAGTTCAAAATCGCAGCTGATGATTGTTTTAGTGAAAATTTGAATCTGAACCTCTAAGTTGTGTATTTATGAAAATACATCTATTCTATTCTTATTTGCAAAACTGCATTATATATCACAGTTTTTCTAACAAAGCCATCGTTCGTCAAGAATCGTCAAAGGTGGCCAAAGCTTGCATGAGGCAATAATATTTGCTTGCCCTGGTGAATGCTGGAGACTGTGGGTGTAATGTATAAAAATTCGGATCTATGCAACAAATTATGTACAATACGAGATGTATTCCTTCGTAAAATTCCAATGTATTCGATCCCAATTACAGAAGTTTGAGCCCCGATGTCTCGTCTTAATTAATCGAGTAAGAAGATAAATGACGGAAACAAGTCTCTTGGTATCCACTATCCAGTTCGCTATTTATAGGTACCGACTCTTCTTGTTCTAAATACACAGGATTGCAGAAATCTTGAAGAAAACGCTTATAATTAGTATTTGAAATCGTGAAAAGACACACAACACTCAATTTGCGTCTGAAACTTGAGGAACTTATTTCGAAACAAATTCCATTGTTTGGATATAAATGTTTTAACTTTTTACCCGACAAGAATATGACATTTGCATCATCAGGCTTGATCTCAAAGCAAATAAACTTGAGGTAACTAACTTTCATTCCATGAATAAAAGATAAAGAGCATATAACTTGTTACAGACGCTGACTTAAAATGCCACAATTTCTTCTATTCCAGAAACAGGCCTACAGTAAAGTAATTTAAACTAAAAACTAGAAGTAGAACAACATACTACTTGTGGGAAAGTTGCAAATTTTAATAATGACAACTGGATTTAGCACTCAATCTCAGGTGGTAGCATTGTCTAATGCAGGCATGCATTGCGACAGAATCTCAACACTTCGTTCAAGTTCATTCTCAGAAATGATTAGTGGAGGGACCAATCTCACAACGTCACCTTTACCTGCTGTTAATATCAGAAGGCCTGAGTCCCGGCAAGCATCGACCAGAGGTGATGCAGACACATCAAGTTCAATCCCAAGAATGAGCCCAACTCCACGCACCTCTTTCACATGTGGGTTGCCTCGTAACTTCTGAACAAGCAGTTTTTTCAAGTAGAGACCCTTCCGGGATACACTGGCCAAGAAGCCAGGTTTCTGAATCTTGTCTAACACTGAAAGAGCAGCATGGCAAACAAGGGGGCCGCCGGCAAATGTGCTTCCATGGTCTCCAAACCTTATGGCAGAGGATACTCTTTCAGTCGTTAAGACAGCACCAATTGGTAGCCCCCCAGCGAGTGGCTTTGCGAGGGTCATTATATCGGGAAAGATGCCATACAGCTCATGGGCCCACAGGAATCCTGTTCTGCCTAATCCACACTGAACCTGAGTTTTAGACATAAGAGTGTTATTATATTCGCCACTAAATAGCAAAGGTGAAATACATAGGGAAAATGACAATGAGAAAGTTTGCCAGCCAAAATATCATAAAGAAAAACTTCCCTACCAAACAATTGTCATTACAATATCATCCGACACAAATTACATTTTACACTTAACCATGTTATGCAGAATTTTTCCACTCTAAGCATGAGTTTTACCAATTTCAGTTACTGTTGTAAATGAATATATTTGAACACTAGTCATATTATTCCGAAATACTTTATATGACTCTTAAGTCACTTGGCAAGCTGGCAGATCAACCACTGAAACCTATAGGAAATTATTAACAACAAATTATGTTTAATGGATATTGTCCTGATGGACAGGGAAAAGTATGACTTGTCGTTTGAGCTTCTTTTAACTCTTACAGTAGATAGTTTCCCAAATCCAGTGAAGACCATTGACCACATAGCAGTTGGATAGATATTATGATTAAAATAAAAATATATATTATCTTCATAATTAATGGAGAAATTCCATGTTTAAAAATAAGAATAGAACTGGGCGTATACTAGTTCAAAATGCTCTGACAGGAAGACACATTATCTAGCATAATTGATAGGGTCATACATCATAGCCAGTCAAGAGGTTCAGATGATAGATATAAAAGAAGAAGAAGAACAACAAAGATATTTTCCTCAAAAAAGATCTCTCTCCAGTGCCCCTTCCGGGAATCCTTGACAATGTGCACTATTTATAGAGAAACTAGTGTTTCAAAATGTGCCCATGTATTCACGAAACCTAGCCACATATGATGTGCACTGCAACCACGTCATAAGGTACTACAACTGTAAGCCTTCTTGAAATAAACTTAGGATGGAAGAAATTTTCATACTAGCCAAACTTATGCAAGCCCTAGGAAAGAAGTAATAGTTGACTACTACATGCATCAGTTTTTTGGTGGTCCTACCTGCATCATTTTAACAGTTTATTTTCCAAAATTAAACATAACAGTGCTTATAATGTAACTGTTAGATGATTCATGTACCTTCAATAATAAAAATATGCCTGCTGAGTTCTATCTCATACATGGATCAAGTTGTTCTCTCCTGATTTAGTACATTATATGGTAGAAATGCTCTTATTATATTTAACACTAAATTTTGTTCATTCTCAATGTGATCTGATAAACAACTGCATAGACTGCATTAAGACACACTTGAAACTTTAGGAAAGTCATATCTTTTAACAATTGGCAGGTTAATTAGAAGTTCTTGTAGATGCCGTGAAAAGCCATCTTCAAATATCATACTCAAAAAATACGGTCAAATTTGCAAATACTTGGGATAAAATTTAACTTGAATCAAACATATCCTCTACAGTTAAAACTACACAAATATCCCTATGATGAAAACAAAACTTAAGATTCCAAATGAAAAAGGGCAACTATATGACTATTGAGGTATCAAATTGGCAATCATCAAGGAATGTTGACTAAGAAGCAATATAACTCATTTACCTATCCAATTTTATGTCAAAAGATATTTTGCGAGGTATATTTCAAGTTTCCAATGAAAGGGGGAAAACCATAAGATAACTTATACTATGGCAGTCACTACCGTGTCATACTACAAGATAGTGTAGTATTGGTGTGACATTATCAACAGAAACGGGGAGAAATTTTAACAATACAGACAACACTTCACCTCTCCTCATCTCTTCAAAAGGAGAAAAATAATATGTTGAACGGCAATCAGAAGAGTGCCTCTTGAGAACATCTATAAATTATGTACACCATTGTGCTTGTGTCATAGAAAGTTTAAAGGAGAATGTAAGCAACAACACACCTCATCAAAGACTAGAAGAGCACCAGCAGAATCACAAGCATCCCGAAGTGTTTGTAAAAATTCCTTCGTCGCACTATATATTCCACCTTCACCCTGGACAGGTTCCACAAAAACTGCAGCTGTTTTGCCTGGTTTGATTGCGTTTTTCACTGCCTCAATATTCCCATACTCTACAAATGTAACTCCAGGCATAACAGGTTCAAATGGCATCCTGTAATTCTCTTTGCTCGTCAATGCAAGCGCACCCATTGTCCTCCCATGAAAAGAATTAGTGAAGGCAACGAATTCTGTGGCAGGGTCACTTTCCTCAGGATGCATAAATCTTTGGAACTTCCTGGAAAATTTAATAGCTGCCTCATTTGCTTCTGTCCCAGAGTTCGTGATGAACACACGATCGGCAAAGGAAGACTTCACTAAACATTTCGCAAGCTCAACCTGTAGCAACAATGTAATGTAACTATTAACTAACCACCACCATAGAAATATATACAACAACCAAAATGCAATAAAAAAGGATCAATTTTCAATTTTCAGCATTCACAACCAACAGCTCTACAAAGAAGCCGATTTTCCCTTGGCAGAGCTAAATCGCGAAAAAGGAGGTGAACATTGCACATATGCACATCTTCCCTCCACACCAAACCAAACCAAACCTTGTGAAAGAAAACAAAACGAACCATCCGATTCTTAACCCAAACCAAAAAAGATCCAATATTTCACACAAGAAGCGAAGCAGAACCTCACCTGGGGAACGGAATAGTAGACATTGCTGACATGCGCGAACCTCCCGACCTGCTCCACCACGGCCTTCTCCCACTCCACATCCCCATGCCCCAGCGCATTCACGGCAATGCCGGCCGTCATGTCCAAATACTCCCTCCCTTCCATATCCACCAAGACGCACCCTTTCCCCCCAACGAACACCACCGGCGCTCTCGCGTAGGTCCTGACGAACAGCCTCGCCTCCGCCTCCATCACCTCCTTGCTCCCCGCCCCCGCCCCCGCCGCCGTCAGCGCCGCGGATGGGTGGGAGACGAGGCATGAGGGTGTCGTGGGGAGGTGGCGGGGGAGGGCCAGGGCGGGGGAGCAGAGGATGGTTCTGGGGAGGTGGGGGGTTGCGAGGGTATAGGAGATGTGGAAAGCTGCCATCTTTGTTTTCTTCTCCTGCCCTAGCTTTGCGCCGTGGAGAGAGCGGAGTGTGGAGGTTTTGGTGGCGGTGGCGGTGGCAGGTTGCCAGTTGACGATGCCATTTGGGTACTAGTGTTGGAGTGCTCTTTTACAAGAGAGACACGTTTGCAAAACGCGTCTCTCCTGTGAAGGAGAACTCCGACGACAGTTGACGGTAGAGAGTGAAGTGCTAAGCCTAGATCTAGATGTCAGTATTATGTTCGATTTTTTTTTTGCTTGGTTCCGATTTTTCAAATGTTGAGGTTATTATTTCACGGAGAGACGATTTAGAGTTCGAATCCTGGTACAGGTTATACGAAAACACACACGACCCTGGTTAAATCCAGTGTTTGGCTTGGATTTGATTCTGAGATTGAAAATACCTTGAGAAAATGGTATACGTCTAGGTACTGCTGAATAATGATCGAAATAGACTTTGATTCCACCGGTTATATATTTTACTATTCGTTGCTCAACTTTTGCATTGAGTTATCATATGATGGAGCATAAGGTAGTTTAGTACAAGGATCGATGTTTATTAAAGAGAGTAAATGTCATGTTGGTTTTCTAAACTTGAAAAAGGATCACTTTGGTATCTTAAATTATTTTTCTTTATCTTAATTTTAAATTTAAATACTAATAATGTTTAAGAAAATATTATTTTTCTTATTAAACCTTTCTGGAATAAATCCTTTTTCTTTCTTTCTCACCATTTCTCCTTAACTTCCACCTACTTGCCCAACTTCTCAATAGCAGTGAGAATCCTAATCGTGACTCCGACGGTGATGGCGACAACTTGATCCTAACCTTACGAGCCTCCATCTTCACCTCTAGCACGATCCCAACCATCGAAGGTGACAATGCGACCCATTCTTGACCTTGCAATCCGATCCTCACCTCAAAGAAGGTGGGGTTGTGGAGATGACGGGCTTTTTCCATGAGGGATGTAACACTAAAGGGGTCAACGGTAGCAGCAGGGTTGACGATGGCAACGGTCTTGTTTTTGCAGAGCAAAAGGACAGCAAGCCCTCAAAGGTATATAATTGTATTCAAAAAAGTCTGTTACAAAATCATTCTATCCGAACACAAGACTGACATAAGTATACAAAACAAAAGTATGCCTCCTCAAAACAAGAATACACAACAGTCACATACGGTTATGTTGGAAAAAGATCTGAAGTCCAAGAGGTGTTTGTTGGTAGACTGCCAAGCTGTAACTCAAAAAGAGAGGAAACATAGCTCTAAAGGATATTTGGTGGGCAAGGTCCATGATCTTGGTCAAAAATCCTAGTATTCCTCTCATGCCATATATAATAGATAGTTGCAACAATCATACAAAGAGCCTGTATATGGTGTGCACAGGGATTCAAGTCCAAAAGGCTCATCACAGTATCCATTAAATCACCAACATTCAAAACATTCATGTGCTGCTGCATTAAAGAAAAATTCTTGGTCGAGTATGGGCAAAGGAAAAATAGATGTTGCTGATCTTCATACACCTTATTGCACAGCACACACCTAGAAGTGATGACCATACCACACCGGTAGAGTCTATCTTGAGTCTTCAATCGACCAAGAAGCTCTAGCCACAAAGTACATGCATGGCGGGGGACATTCTGTGGGAACCAGACCAACCTAGCCCAAGGGACGACATCACCAAGAGCCCAGATCGCATGCCACGTAGCCTGAGTCGTGAAGCCAGCAGCGGGATCATCCACCCAGCGCGCAGTAAAGTTAAAGAGGTGGGTAGCTGCCGACTGAAGAGCCAAAATGTTGTGCCACGCCCACGAAGGGCATCAAGCCATGCCAACAGTCCACAGTCTCGATCGATTAAGGTATTTGGAGTGCATCCACTGAACCCACGGCAATTCATGGTCGGCTAAGATCATCCAGAATCGCTTGAGGAACGCAGTAGAGTTGCAGTCTGCAAGTCGTCGGAAGCCCAGACCCCCCTCCAATAAAGGCCAATAGCACATATTCCAACTCACAGTCGACACGCGATTAGCCTTCCACAAGAAATGAGTGAAGATACGTTCGAGGTCAAAGATAGTAGTCGTCGGAAGTTGAAAACAGTAAGCCAGTGCTGGGGGATGGAGGTAAGCATCGAATTCACCAATGTGCACCAGCCAGCGAAACTAAGGTGGCGCACACGCTAGCCGGCAAGTTGCTTTCTGTGTTCTGAAAATTAACGGTTGGCACAGATCAGTAGTTAAGCATTTGGAGGTGAGCGGGAGGCCCAAATATTTTACAGGGAAAAGGCCAACAGGACCAAACATCATAGAGCTCTTCTTGCGAGTTCAGGTGAAGACTAAAGATGGTTGTAAACTGGTTCTGTACATGGTGGATTCCCTGGGCAGACGAGTTATTGGCTCGAGCACAAACAAAGAGGTCGTCTATGAACAGGATATGTGACACATGTTGGGTCCCCTTGGCAAGAGGCTGAATGGAACTGTCATCAACACTCCTTTGGAAGAACCGTGACAGCACCTCCATGGCAATCACAAAGTGGAAGGGCGCGATGGGGTTTCCCTAGCATAGCCCATTAGATGCAGTGAAGGGCTTGGACATACAGCCATTTATATTCACTTGGAAGGACACCGAAAAGCATGGCCTGGATCAAGGCACACCAATGTTGGGAGAACCCCATATGATGGAGAACCATGAGGAAGAAGTTCCAATCGAGAGTGTCATAGGCTTTCCAGAGATCCAGCATGCACGCCATCTTCGACCCTCGACGCCTAATATGGAAGCGGCTCACTACGTCATGCGTCAGGAGGAAAGCATCGGAGATGGAGCACCCCTGAACAAAAGTTGTAGGATACTAATGCTTCTCTAGAGGGGGGGTGAATAGAGATTTTCAGGTTTTAATTAACTCTTTGAAATTTGTTATGCAATCTGAATAATCTTAAGGATTTAACACACAAGCACTCAATCACAAAGACACCAAGAATTATAGTGGTTCAGCCAACCC
>JAMKQA010025620.1:0-24116 GCA_024699735.1 Posidonia australis
ATTAAGTTGTTAGTTTTCTATATTATCTTCATTAGTTGATAGATATCAAAATTAAATAACAAATCAATATAGAATACAAGTGCAGAAGGAGTTTACAAAGTAAATTAAAGAAGATATTTACCAAAATAACAATAAAATCTAATTAATCTTCGTCACTATAGTCAATACTTTCTTTTTCTTCATTTTCATCACCATCTTCACTTTGAGTGGCTAAGAAAAGCACCAAAATAATTTATCACCAAAAGCTTTAACCAACCATTAATATCACTTTAACTGGTCTATATAAAGAATAGGTTTTAGTTTCCAGAAAGCAAGGCAAAGGAAATAACTACATATTTACAACACAGCAATATATCAAAGGAAGTCCATCACACTTGATGCATAGTGATGGGATTGCACATGCTCGTTCTATATACATGTTCATAGGACCTTACTGATTGACAGAAGGGGACCACGTTCTCTAGGTGATAATTCTAAACACAAGGCAACATATTTTAGTATCGACTTCCACAAAATATTACAACTTCCAGTAAATTCCTAGCCTATACAGAATGCCAGCTACAAGTGACCAAAACACGATCTGAGCAAATATTACATAGAGGAGAATACCAAGTAGACTTGAATACCATAAACTGACGAATATATGTTTCTGGATCCAATAAGCCTGTTGGTTCGTTAGTAATAAGTTAGCATCATCAGCAAACGTTGCACAAAAAGAATGAAAGCTGAGAACAGATTTAAGGTTTTCAACCTTAGCCAAGATGATACACAGAAGTAATTAGCAACATGACTACATCCCTAGGCTTTTCTTTATTACTTTCATGAGAAGATTCCTGAGTTCATTTGTGAATTCACGGAACAAGGATGGAATCAATGTTTTTGGTATAAGCTAACATGTTGTGATCAACAGATCTAAGCATATTGCTTACATTGGTTTTTTATTATCTATTTCCCTTATTGCTTCTTGACTCATTCTTGTCGTATCATGCACCACATTGTTGAATCGATACAATAATATAACTTAAAACAAGCAGCATAAAAACACAGATCATAAATCTCATCTTGTATGTAAGCATTTCCTGCATGTCAATTAGTGTGCCCCATTTTAATATAAATTATCAAGATCAAGCTGTATAAATGTATAATTATGATAAAAAAATCATCGATCTCCTCGAAACAATGAAGCAACCTTACCATGACACCAAGGCTTGCACATTGTCCCCAATTAAATTATGATATTAGAAATTTTAAATTCTGTGAAGATAGCGAATTTAAGTACTTATTTTGGAATATGAGTTCCACATTGGGTAAGTGTTGCATCAATCCACATATGTGTACCTTGGTAAACTAGAAACTTCTTTTTTTAGGAGGGAAATAAAACAAAACAAAAAAACCTTCCTTTTAGCCTGCATCACTACAGCTTATCCAACAGACTTGGTAATAATTGGGAATTATACATTACTTTGAAGTAGAGCTAGAGGCGCATGTTAATCTTCTCCCTTGCTCGTTTTAGTGATTTTTCTCATAGCCCAAGTTTACTCTGATTACAAGTGAATAAGTTTTAATGAGATTTCTCATATGCTCTTTATTTTTCATGTAAATTGTTGCAATTGAGAATTGAGATTCTTCCTCTTTCACCCAAAAAGATTCAACGACTTAATCAACCTTCCCACCATTACGATTTATGTTACTCTTTGAGAAAAAAAAATAGTTTTCTTTGTTACTTACCAGCATATGACCGATAATGTTAAAATTATACTATTAAAATAATGTAACTCTCAACATTATTTTATAATAATTTAACGAAAGAATACCATAAGAGAACAAAGATGCTCAGCGATCCGAGAATGGTTTTTAGCATTACCATGTTTATATCTAGAACTCATAAAGTAGAAATAAACAAAGATAGTGGTGATTCTTTATGAATTAATAAGAATGGCAAAATTTTTATTTTTCAAGATTATATCTTTTTTGCTTGAGATTGACATAATCCAAAAGGAGCTAAATTGATCTCATCATAAAATTTGAAAAGAATTGCCTTAAATCCTCCATTTCTCCCAAACCTGTAGAGCAAACAAGCAAAGACAGGAGAAGGATGTGGGACAGAGGACAGTCGGCGCATCACACAACTGCAGGGAGGTGGTTTCATGCCCATTCTTCTTCGATTTTTCTTATTTGCACAATGCATGGGAAAAATATTTCCAGAATCGCACAATTTATACACTATTGCAAAGGGAAGTCTCCTCAAACTCACCTGTAATGTTGAAAAGGACAGTGGGAGGAGGCGGAGGAGGCGGAGGAGGATGAGGCTGTGCGAGCGAGAGGAGGAGGACGTCAAAGGAGGAGGCACTGCGGTGGTGGAGGAGGAGGAGCACGGAAGAAGATGCGTCCGATGGCAATGTCCTGTGACAGAAGGAACGAAGAGGAAGAGGACAACGTGCGTACGGGCAGCAGAGGAGGAGGAGGCGGATGAGTATTAGGGTAAGAAAGAAAGGAAAACGACCCGTGCGTCGGTATTTTAAATTTGATTTAGCGAGAACAAATAGCAAGGACATTTCCTCTCTATGTCCTCGCTAAAAAAAAAAGCGAGGACATTGCGAGAAATACTCATCGTTAAATACTCGAAAAATTATTACGAGTTCATGTTCTCGCTAACTCCCTGTTATATGTCATCGTTATATTTTTGCGAGGACGTTTTCTCGCTAAGTCTTCGCTATTTGTCCTTGCAAAATGTAGATTTTCTAGTAATGATTGTAGCCCTACTTCTTCTTAGGAGCGATGGACCTTGTTTGGGAACTCATCTTCTATGATAGCGCTCCTGAAACGAAATCACCCAAATGCCCCTTTGAACGAAACTCTAGTATAAAATCTTGGTTTCTCATCCATTGTGTTGTTGCCTCTCCTATGAACATTGCATCTTCTGCGAACGAACACCGAATCTGCTCCAACCAGGTAATGCATCACATCTCGAGCTCCCATTGCAGTCCTTTCATTTTTCTCTTGTCAATCTTATGCATGTGAAATACTAAGGACTTTGACTTTTTTTTTATCATCATGCGATTAAATATTAAGACCTTTACTTGCAACGGGTAAAACGATCGTGTCTTTTGGGAACTATGTCAATCATACTTTAGTGCTTTTAGTTGCAATTGTTTGTACATGAAAGTTTGGTTTATTTTTGTTGATTATAAACTCTTTGATCCGTTAATAGTTTGATTTTTTTTTGTATAATGTGATTCAAATATTAGAGCTTTTGTGCAAGTGGTAGCATTAGAATGATCATTCGTGACATTTAGGGATTTCATGATCAATCGTGATGGTTTTGTGATGATTATTTCGTGTTTATTTTTAGGACTTTTATCCCCAACTATTAGGGTTTCTTCCTATAGTTGTTATTGTGCCTTTATTCCCTCATATGAATGTTCCTAAATTCTACAATTATATGAAAATGATTAGAAGTATGTAAACAGATCGTGATATAACTCCATTAGTGATGAGTGTGGTGATACAACTTATCCTTTTTTATTTCTTCTGTACTATGCCTTTTTTATCTCATGATACCCAAGTTATGGGAAAAACATGGGTATATAGTTCATTATAGCTTGATTTTGTTTATATATGATGCCTTCATGGTCATTTAACTTTTTAAAACATTATTGACCATTTGGGGTCCATTTAGTAGTATGAAAATGATTAGAAGTATTAAGCAAGGGAAAAACATGGGTATATATTTCATTATAGCTTGATTTTGTTTATATTCTTTGCCCTCATGATCATTTAGTTTTGTTAACATCGTTGACCATTTGTTTCATTTAGTATTTTTAAACATTATTGTTTATTTTACAATGTAGTTGTTTTAATTATCGTAAATGTTAAGTAATTTGTGTGCTCTCTCCTTCTTGCAGTTGCACATTTTTAAAATTGTTTACCATGGTTGTAAGATTAAGATCTCATATATATATGTTAGTGGAACGTGAACCATTACTTGAAATAATGTGTAATATACCTTATTTTAGAACTAATTATATTTTATATGTATATGATAGTAGATGTTAACTTTTATAACATCAATCTCATGTGCAACCAGAATTTTCTGAATTTTTTCTTTAAAGTTATGTACTAATATTTTCAATGAACTTATATACTTTGCAAATCCTTACTTATATTGTAATGAATTTTGTATGCAATTAATGATTTATTAAACAAATAATGCGTAATAAGTTGACATATTTGAATGTGTACTACTTTATTTACGTGTTAATCAATAAAACTTCAATTAGTCTTTTAATCTGTTTCACTTCCATCGTTGTTGACTATTAACATTAATTATTGTCTACGTACAGATCTCATGTAGTAGCATGGATTTCAATGTGTCTTATCTTTCAATTGAAGTGTAGAGAGCTCATTTCTTTAATCTACTAAATATTATTTGTGACATGACTTACTTTCTCTGTCATGCATCTCTTCTTTGGTAGCATCGAATTCAACATTCTTTTAGTTTGCTTGTGTGAGTGTAGATATATAGTTAGAATAGTTTTGAGTAAGACATCAAGAAACTAAAATTGCACGTTCTTATGCTACAACTCTCCGAATGTGAGTTATAAAAATTACTTGAATTATACTTTCAAGAACACATGAGATTGAATTTAATAGTATAAGTGCAAGATAGTTTCAACAACATGATCAATGTACTTACTAAGAATGGAAGGATGAAATAAGATTCATGTACAAGGGTTTGAATGGAGCCATTACAGTGGTATACATGCGTGGAGGCCAAGTGAGGCACAGGTTTACATTTCTTAGCTTTGTATGAAAGATCAGTCTAGTTATATCAACAACTCATAACATATTATAAATATATTCTTCATATTGTGAGTTATGTTATTAGATTTTTTTTTCTCTTCAATTATCTTCTTTTGATGACCACATAGCGAGAATTATTTATTTTTGACATGTGCACTGGTTTACTCAATGTTATTTCAGTTAATTATTGTTATTATCTTTTGCTATAAATTTACCTTAACCTAACTTTTTGCTACTTGTCCGTTGTATAAGGTTCCTATAACAATTTAATTTTTGCCAACTATGACTTAGGTTATGTTTGGGAATGCTTGTTCTTATGTAGTTTATTGAGAAAAATTGGTTTTTTTTAAGTTATACTTTTTTTAGTTTTTATGAAGGTAAAGAAAAATTTGTTTGGTTTGTATGCCTAATAATCAATTATAAGTTAATCAAATAACTATGTTGCCCTCACTATTACTATCAAACGCCATCCATTGGTCATTGTGTCGGCGCTGTCCGTCGTCGTTGGCCACCACTGTCATCGTCGTCAGCCATCACCATCGTCGTCGACTACCACCAATGTTGTTACCCACTCGCCACTACGTTGCTGTTGTCCACCATCGCCATCGACCACTACTACCACGACCGCCGTCTTTGGCCACCATCACTATTGTTGTTGTCCGTTCGTTGCATCTGTTGCTGTCGACCACTAGTGTTGTTGTCGTCGTCGTCGTCGATGGCCACCACAGAGCTGTTGGTCAACACCGCTGTCGCTGCCGACGACCACCACCCTCATTGTCGCCACTTGACTTGTCGATCGCTGTCATTGTCTATTAATGTCGTTGTTTAAGTTCATGTTGTAAATAAAATTAACTTTTAAGGATATCATTGAAAAAATTATAACTAATATTCATAGTTTTTCAAAAAGTTAACACTCATTAGTTTTTCTAAAAGTTACCTCAATAGTTTAAAAAGAGCTAAAAAGTTACAACCAATTTTTTTAGAAAAGTTTGATAAGTTGACTCATTTGGAAATGCTTATTGGACAATAAACGTTTAACGCAATAAGTTGATATAAAAAAGTATTTTTAAACCTTATCTTAGATGATTTTGATTATAAATTTTCATTTGTTTGTGAAGTATAAGAAATATCTCGACCATCTTCAATTCTTTATCATGGTAAATATTGAAATATTCATTTTGTTTTATTTTAGTTCCATATGAGATGCTGGAAAGTCTTGACTCTTGTATCTTCTTGTAAACAAAATTTTGCGGTGGGGTTGTTTTACTTAAAATCATCCTCTGGTTGACTTAGAAGGAGAGAAATAACAGAATTTTCAGGGATTCTTGTAAATCTCATTCACTTATTCTTTCTGATATCATTTCCCTAATGTATCACTGAATAGACATTTTTGCCACAGGGTTCGAGAAAGATGAACTTCTTCACTCCATCACTGATATGACCACCGCATGGACTGCAGAACACACTTCAAACCTTCCCTCTTCTTCCAAGGGCTCATTTGAGGCTAATCAGTCTCAACTCTCTGAGCTACTTATTAACAATATTCCTAGTTCCACCAGTGATGGAATTGGACCGTGAGTATCTTGTCATGATACTATTTTGATTTGAGACATCACTATTTTCTGGTTTGTATGTTTAAGGCTAAAATATTGCCATGGTTTCTCTGGAACTGTCTGTTCCAAATTTTGTAACATTTTGGACTTAGTGTTCCCTTGGTGGTGGTTTTCATAACCAATGGGATTAAATTCAATACAACTTACTGATATCAAAAAAAAAATTTGCGGTGGAGTGGGGCTAGGTGCTTTGCTGGGATGCGTGAAAAATTGGGAAGTTGATCAATCTTTTGGATATTTCAGGTTAATTGTTTACTAGTACATTTATAGTACAAAAGTTTTAGAATTTTATCCCAATTCCTATAACATCCTAATGTCTCACGTTGGGTGTGTCTGGATCGTGAACTTGGTGGCTGTTACAATTGTAAATGCCAGCGACTGTGATCCATCTATCAAACCTCAGGACATTATTGGGTGGGTCATGTACTTTATAGGCAAGACAATATAAGCAATGGCTGATCCAAAGAAAAAAAAACAAACAGGTTTTTAAGAATTCTATGGAAAACAGAGAAAAATAGTATGCAGGAGTTCGTAAACAGAGGAAAATGGTGTATTGGTGGCATGGTGCTATTCTCTTGACCTAGATATAAACTTGAGAGATTTATGTAATTTTCATGTATGATGGTTGCATGTACTTGTTCTCATGAAGTTTGTGCTTTACATGATTCAATTGTATTGGATTTTGTTTACTTTTAGGTTGCCGCAGTAATTTCTTGACTTTTATTAGCGTGGCTTACAATTTACTTAAAAATAGGGGTTGAAATGTAATTTTTTGTTGATGTAAATATTTTTTTAAAAAAAACTACAATTAAATCCATGTTTAATCCATGCAATTTTAGGATGTTAGAAAGTGTAGATTCATGAGACCTAGAGAAATGAGAACATATATCACATAAAATCTAACGCTAACCACGAATTAAATCCATGTGTAGCATGTTGACACTAAAGGATCTTTTGGTAGAATTTCAGCTTCTTAATAAAGCTAGCATCTGACTAAAAGTTGTGATATTTCAACTTCTGAAAATGTAAAAGAATCATTAATCTAAAAGTTACATACTTCTAATATGATGATGGTGTTTGGTAGAATTATTGAACCATTATAACTTTTAAGAAAATGTTATATAATTAAAAGTTATCCAAAAATTCTACCAGACGGATCCTAAGTCTACTATCAAGGAGAAATGTTACAAGGACTAGAAATATATCACGTTAAAGTGTACGAAACTCTAAAAAACCATCTCTTGTTTCTGTACCCTCCGTAACTCCACCAATTCCCACTGCAAAATATTTCTGCATGTCCTAGGATTCGAACCTGGGACCTGTGACGAGTTTGAAGTTCTCCCAGCCACTGTAACAATGAGGCATTGTCGCTGAACCACCATTTGAAACCCTCTCGGCCTCCTTCACAGATTACAAGAGCAATGGTACAAACCAATGTGTGGCACAATTATCTAATAATGCCACCTAGAATTGAAAATCAGAGTAGTTAATGCATCCTTAAAAGTTAAAACATGAATATGTATTTTAAAAACATGTTTGTTTAGTTCCACTTTTGCCTTTTATAATAATCCAGACATGTATATCATTTTTTAAGAGAAAAAAACTCTATTTTTTAAAACTAAACTTTATGACACATGCATACCAAAACTATATTTAAAAATTAAAGTAATGAATAAATTCATTATAATAGATATAGAATAAATTAAGAAAAATATTAACTTTTCAAAAATTTTATTGTTTTACATTATTATTGCTAGTAAAAAACTATTATGAGTATAAAATATAATATTATTATTATTTTAGATTTAATTTAGCGATATAATATTTAAATTTAAAACTTCTATCGATTCACTATATTTCTTAATGAATAACCATGATTTTTAAATTTTATATTACAACATAATGTTTTAATATCTACTTTGAAAGAAAATTAATTTTTTTATTTAAAAGTAGTTCAAGGAGAATTTTAAGTTTTAGTTTAGATATTGTAATAATTTTTTAGATGATGATTGTTGAACACATTAATTTACATATTTTATTTTCCTCATTTATCTATTTTGTATATAATTAATGTAATGAAAGGTATTTTGTATAGTTTTGCAGGAACTTGGTGTTTCAAATTTAATCCCAAAAAAAGGTGGAAAAGGAGAGGAAAAGAGAATAAATGGGGAGTCTACAAGCAAGGATTCAAGCAATTCAAACTAGAAGTAGATTTATATTTAAATTTTAAAGACTTAAAGATCGATTGGCATTTTCTATTTTGGATTCAAATTTCAAACATTTGGGAGAATAGAAAATATGAAGATAAAAAATCTGGAGAAAATTAAGTTAAGTACGAGAAATTTGCAAAACAAAACTGCATATAGAAGGATACTGTAGAGAGCAAATCAGCATCCCAGTAGTTGCATTTTCTTTTCAAAAGTTAATCGAGTCTCTGTTGGATTCCTAAATATTCAAATCTATTTCCAAAATTTAAAATAAAATAAAATTTGTTTTCGAAAATTAGAGGACAACTTGAGTTTATAAATATGGCTCCATTATTTATGTATTGGATATCTTGCATTCTCTACTCTAGTTATCTTCTTCCTTAATTTGTGAGCAAAGAAGAAGATTGGAGTTTTGTGAATCTTATGTTCTCTTTAGTTTAATAAAATTTCCTTTTGTTTCAATTATGCCTTCTTATTCTATTTCTTTTTCATTATGTTTGTTTCCTTCTATGATTATGAGTAGTTAAATTTTCTAGATCTAGGATTGAGATGAAGTTTATGTAATTGTATAATGTTGTAGTTCGATCTCTTTCTCTTTTATGTTCTTAATGTCATGTTCATATAGGCTAGATAAATGTCATGTAGGATCTCTTTAGTCTAAGCCTGAGAAAGAGTAATATAGAGATTGCGGGTGTTATTTTAGTTTTATTGTATATTATTTAATTAGATCAAATTATTATATTCTTAATCCACACTTGATAGTCTATGATGTATCACATATAGATTATATTTGTTAAGATATAATATTTTTTATTTAATCTTTAAGATTGATAAATAGAGAAAGAAAGTAGATCTAACGTTCCATACATCTCTTACTTGGTCATGAAAACTAAGCTACAAATTCCTACATACTCCCGCTATAAATTCCTACATACTCCCTCTATTCATGGAAAGTATGAGTTTTCCCTCAATTTATACTCCTATTATTCATGAGAATGTGTTTCATCTCCATTATGCATGGAAATGTTTCTTAATCCCATCAAGCCAACATGCTTGACAAATTTCTCTACTGGAATCCCTTTTGTCATTGAATCAACAATCATGTCCAAAGTGGGAATCTAACTCACTTCTATTTCTTCTATTTGTATAATATCATGGATGTAGTGATAATGTATTTCAATGTGTTTTCCTCTTAAATTATTAACACCACTATTTATGAGCCTAATTGCTGCTTGATTATCACAATATATTCTGATTAGTTCATTGATCAGATTAAGATCCAAGTCGTTCAAAAATCTCTTAGTCCAAACAACATGTGTGGTGACTGTACTACATGCAATGTATTCTGCTTCTTGTGTGTATTTAGCAACACAGCCTTGCTTTTTACTTTCCCAAGAGACAGCACCACTACCAAAGATGAACAAGTGTTCCGATGTGGACATTCCATCATTTTTATCACCTGCAAAGTCTGCACCTAAATAACCTAATACTTCTAGCATTTCCGCTTGGTATACAAGTTTGTGTTGCAACGTGTCTTTGATATATTTCATAATCCTTTTACCAACTTCCCAATGTACTGGTCCAGGATTACTTTGATATCTACTAACCAAACTCACTGAATATGCCAAATCTGGTCTAGTAACAACATAGTATATATATTAAACTTCTGACTGCTTGTACATATGACATTTTCAAAAGTTTTTGTCCCTTTTCAGGACATTGACTTTTATTCAATTTTTTTCCATACACATATGGTATAGATGTAAGGACACAATTTTACATTCCAAATCTTTTAAGTACTGAGTGTAAATATTTTCCTGATTTATATTCAACATTCTAGACTTTCGATTTCTAAGGATCTGTATTCCAGGAATATAAGAGACTTCTCCCATGTCCTTTATCTCAAATTTTTCATTAAGTTCAATTTTCTCTTTATTCAACAATTCCATGTCATTTGTAGCAAGCAATATATCATCTACATATAAAGACAATATTATAAAATTACTCCCATTTTTCATAACATACACACAATAGTCCAATCTATTTGAGATAAATCCCATTTGGACAATCACATTGTGAAATTTGAGATATCATTGTCTAGAAGATTGTTTTAATCCATATATTGATTTATTCAATTTGCATACTTTTTCTTCATGTCCTTTCACCTGAAATTCCTCAGGCTGACACTTGAATATATCTTTCTGCAATTCTCCATTAAGAAATGCAGTTTTTATATCCATTTGATGTAATTCTAAATCTAAGTATGCAACAACTAATAGAATCATTCTAATAAATGCAAACTTTGCTACTAGAGAATATGTATCCTAGAAATCAATTCCTTCCTTTTGTGTGAAATCGCCTTCGACTTTCTCGGAAGATTTTTCTTGAGTTCCCCTTTATGCGTGGTCTTCATTGACCACGTCCGAACACCTTTGATGTGAAAAAGAAAGGAAATGGAACAAACAATGACCTAGGTTTTTCAACTCTTATATCTCAATTGAAAACAACATCGGCTTGGTGTTTAGTTGGATGTAATAATAACCATTTCTGTTAGTAGTTAGTTGAGTTTGTTACAGTTTAACTGAACTTAGCCCAATCACCATCACAAAAAGCTTGAAATTGAAGATTACTGGTAGAGATAACAAACTTAGTACTCATTGTACTTTGAGATACCTGAGTATTCATTTCACTGCTGACAGATGAATATCAGTGGGTGATTGTAAGAACTGACATACTTGATTAACGGCAAAAGTGATGTTAAGTCTAGTGAGAGTTAAATACTAAAGAGCTCCAACAATACTTCTGTGCTATGTAAGATCACCATTAAATTTTGATAATTTCTTGGCTCTAGAGAAGAAATGGATTTGCTTCCACCCATATTAGTCCTATCAAGAAGTTTCAGAATATACTTAGACTGAGAGAGATTTAGAGTATCTCTAGTACGAGATATAGAAATGCCAAGGAAATATGACAGGGAACCCAAATTCTTCATTTTAAAATGGGAACTCAGAGTGGTTATTAGTTTGCAAATGAATTATTTATCATTGCTTGTTAGAATTATGTCATCAACATATAAATGCAAATAAGCCATGATGCCACTTTGATGATAAACAAAGAGGAAGGGATCAAAAACAGACATTTGAAATTGAAGCTCTTGCAACTTGGAGGAGAACTTTGTATACTAGAAGTGTGGAGCTTACCGTAAACCATAGATTGACTTCATCATTTTACAGACATATGAGCCTTAGATTGTTTAACATAACCCTGTAGTTGTTCTATGTAAACATCTTCTTGCAGGTTGCCATGGAGAAATGCACTTTCAATGTCAAGTTGCCTTAGTGGTTAGTGTTGTTGACAGCAATTGCAAGCACAATTCTTATTATTAGATACTTAACAACTGGGTTAAATGTCTCAATGAAGTTTACACCATGTTGCTGATGAAAACCTTTGGCCATCAAACGAACCTTGTGCTTGTTTAAGCTTCCATCAACATTCAATTTGGTGCGGTAACAAACTCAACTAACTACTAACAAAAATGGTTACTGTTACATCCAACTAAACACAACACATCGTAAGCAAGCGAGGTTGTTTTCATCAACACCCAGTTGAAGAGAGGAAGAAGTTGATTTGATTTTAGTGCTCTCTAACACATTTGTTGCTCTTGTACACTTGAGCTGCAAATGATTAAATAAATCCTTAAATTTTTCTAACATTTTTTTAGTAAACGGTAAATTTAAGATTTTCAAACTGACCAAGGGCATTTAGATGATTTTGTTACCACCATTCCAACAATACTTTGAGATCTGTTCGGGAACATGCAATGGGAATTCTCTTTCTCCAAAGAAGATGAATCAAAGCACGAGCGTTGGAAGATGCGATAGGTTAGGTACTTCCAAGTCCTTAGCAGCCTCATTGTCAAAATTTTAATCAAAGCTATAATATGGGCGTGCGTCATCCATAAGCCGAATGAAAAGTTTGACCGGAATTTATATGAATTTCTTGAATGAGTGCATACAAGACTATGATGTAGAAAGATCACCAAGAACATTAATATAGCCTTATGGATCACTGTAAGTGAAATGATAGAAGAAAGAAATCCAACCTTAAAATTGAGTTTGTACAAGGTGATTAGCTTAGTAAAATCCAGAGAGAAGCTTGTCTTAGAGGCATCTTTTAAGAGCAATTGATCATGACACACCGCTGGCTCTTATCGAAACTACTTGGTCCATGGCGATTGTGGTGAAAAAAATCGAAGAAGAGATAACTAGCACCTTCGTTAGTTCTTCAGTATTTCCTGTTTGAAACTTTCAGAAAAGAACTTTTAGAACGAAGGAAGGAAGTATTATTTTTGGGAGTCGTTTTTTCTGTAGTGTCTGTAGGAAAGAATTTCTCTAATTGCATAACTTCCACCATTAGATATGTCCAACGTCTAAGAGGGAAGAAGAAGAGGGAGAGGAACGAAAAGGAGGGGCGATGACAACACATGCGAGGAGGCAACAGAGACGGAGGAGCGAGGAGACAGCAAAGGAGGAGCGACAATGACGATGATGGAGGAATCAGACAACACGATACACAGAAAAGATGTTGATACACAAGACGATGACAACGAGGAGATGGATAATGCCGTATACAAAGACCACAAGGAGGGAGGGGAGGTGACAACAGCAATAGGAGAAAGAGGATGGAGAAGGCGATGACAGTGGCAAAGAGAATGAGTGAAAGGGAGAATCACGCATGGGTGGAAGAAAAAAATGGAGAGAAAGAATATAATGAAGGAATAAGAGAAAGAAGATCATTTGATTTTCATCTAATGATCTTGATTAAGTACCTACAGAAAAAAAATTCTATAGACACCCACAGAAGATATTGTTGAACATTTAATTAAATAGATTTAAGTTAGAGCATAATTGAGTTCATGATATTTGATTAAATAATGCTCACATTAAGTCTATTATATTGTCTTTATTAATAAGGATTAAATGTCTAGTGATAAGTCGAAAAGTATAAGTCCAAGAGAGGGAACATTTTGGATGGAATGTTTTAAAGGGTAATTTTGTACATGTTTGTGGAACTTAGTCTCACATTGGTAAAGTGTAAAAAGTTTGATAACTTTATTTCCAAGGAACTCTAGAACAAGTGTTCGCAAGAAATTAGACTAGACATTGATGACCACACATGCGCGGGCACACACATGCATCTGACCAAGCTTGGACTTCAAACTTTTGAGAATAATTCTGGTCTCTATGTACTTTTTGCACAAAAGTACATTGACTAATCAAGTTTGATTAAGACTTAATTAATTACAATTTGACTAATCAAAACTCATCCTCCAACAGATGTTTCCAAATCACGTCACATACAAAAGGTCACACTCTGTGAGGAGAGGAGCGACGGTTTTCATACTTCCTCTCACACACTTTCTTCTTCTATCTCTTCTCTATGACGATTCTGTGTTTCCTAGAAACTATGACACATCCCTCTCCACCAACTGGTGTGTTTTTTATTCTATTAAGTATGTAAACTGTTATTTCTTTTATCATTTCATTGTAACCCATACTCGGATCCTTCGGTGACCTGGATCTACCTTAATGTATTCATTTAAATAAGGATCATCCACCATCTTGTATAAATGCGGAACTATTACTCTTGTCATGGTATCAGAGCAACGAGTGTTTTCTTTCCTCTAATGTCTTCTCTGGTGACGAGATGAATCCCTGTTGCCTCACTTTTCGATCTCGTGTTTTGATGTTAAGGTTCCTTTGGTGTTATCTCTCTTTTCATTTTTTTTTTGATTCAACTTACCTTTCAGCTCAAAACTACTAGATCTTCTAGTTTTGAGCTCAGTCTGTCTTGCTCCTGATGGTTTGAGCTTAACTTCACAAGATTCGTCAAATCTAAGCTCAAATCCATTCTTCTCCACTTATTTTTGTTCGTTAGCATCTCTTTTACTCAGATATGTTAGATCGGTTTACCTAGAGTTCCGATCTATGCTCTTTATGTTCTTTCTTGACATTTTCTACTTCGATTTGAAGTTTTAGAATTCAGATCTACTGATCTAGGGTTTTCTGTGCTCTTTCTATTACGATCTAGGGCTTTTGAGCTTAGATCTACTGAGCTACATTTACTTCTTGCTATTTTCTACTCTGATCTAGGGTTTTCGAACTTAGATTTACTGATTTAGGGTTTCACGTGTTCATTCTGCTGCAATCTAGAGCTTCTAAACTCAGATTTACTGTTCTAGAGTTATTAAGGCCTTTTTCTTGTTATTCTATTATCTGATCTAAGATTTTTGTTTCTTTTCTTTCGTCATGTTGGGACTAGAGTCTAGTGGTGTGAATAAAGAGTTGGAATCTGTTCTAAGAGAAGGAGGACATAATGTTAATACAAGTCCCTATCTCTTACAGTATTCTGATCATCCTCATACTAGTTTTGTTAGTAAAGTCCTCACTAGTGACAATTATTCCACTTAGAGTAGATCTATTACGATGACTTTAAGTGCTAAAAACAAGCTAGGTTTCATCAATAATACTTTATTACAACCTGATATTAGTGAGTCACTAGAGAAGCATTATATGTGAAAGAGGTGTATTGATCTTGTATTGTCATGGCTGTTGAATTCAATTGAGTCAGAGATACCTTCGAGTGTAATTTATTATGATCTTACTTTTGATGTATGGAAAGATCTACAAGTTAGATTTTCTCAAAGGAATTCTCCAAGGATTTATCAGATTCGACAAGATATTGCTTCTCTTTCACAATGTCAGTTATTTGTTGCAACTTACTTTACAAAAAAGTCTTTATGAGATGAGCTAAATTCCTATGTGAAACTTCCTTCTTGTAACTGTGGAGCTTTTAAAGAATTTTCTGAAAGACAATAGGAAGATAAGATTATTCAGTTTCTCCTTGGTCTTAATGAAACTTATGGACAAATTAGAGGTCAAATTCTTCTTATGAATTCTCTTCCTAGTTTGAATAAAGCTTATGCTTTAATATTACAAGAAGAAAAACAAAGAGTCATAGTTCATCCTCTCCCTGTCATTGATAATAATAGTACTATGATAGCTAATAAAGGAAACGTACAGCCTAAGTCATAAAATCATTATGGGGATAAAAATAGATCTCAAAATCAATCAAAAAACAATAACAGACAGAATAAAAGATGTACACATTGTGAGGGTACTGGTCATACTGTTGATAGATGTTTCTGGATTATTGGGTTTCCTCCGGAGCACAAGTTACATAAGGTCCATCTTGGAAAGAATGCAACAATGGTTATTCAGAAGAGTGCTAATAATCCTTCTTTATACAATTAGACTTCTGTTGAGGATGTTATCAAGACAAAAGTTCCTAATTTTATAATCAAATTATAAATCTCCTTAGGACCACTACAAACCCAAGAAATGTAGCCAATGCAATAGGTATGCTTTCTTGTTTTTTTCTCAATGTCTAATATATAAACATGGGTAATTGATACTAGAGCATCTGATCATATGTGTTGTGACAAGTTTTATTTACATAATATAGTCCCATCAACCAACATATCACTCATTAAATTGCCTATAGGAGATTTTGTCACAATAGATTCTATTGGAAATTGTCACATAAGTTCCATTATTATTCTTAAAAATATTTTTTATGTTCTCATGTTCAATGTCAATTTTTTATCTATTAGTAAACTTGTCAAGTAAATGCATTGTTTTGTTACTTTTCAACCTGATTTCTGTCTTATCTAGGACCTTGCCTTGAAGAAGGTGATTGAGTTGGGTAAATAATAGAATGAGTTTTATATTCTTCATGATTCTTCTGACATTCCTACTTCATGTGTAGCTATTAGCTCACAAGTCTAGCACAATAAACTTGGGCATATTCCTTCAGCTAAGATGCATATGTAATCTTCTTATATTCCTATTTCTAGTAATTCTCAGTTTCATTGTACTATTTGTCCTCTTGCTAAGCAACATAGACTATCTTTTCTTATCAGTTCTATTAAGTCTATAAAACCTTTTGATTTGATACACTGTGATATATGGGAAAAAACTTTAGTTCCTGATTACAAAGATTTTTACTATTTTCATACTATTATTGATAATTTCTTTAGATACACTTGAGTTTTTCTTATGTCTCATAAGTCTGAGACATATCTTCTTCTACAAGATTCCTTTTTATTTGTCAAACCTCAATTCAATTCTGATATCAAGACTATTAGGTTTGATAATGGAACAGAGTTTTGTGCTAATGATCTAGTCTTGGTATCATACATTAAACTTCTTGTATTTATACTCCACAACAAAATGATGTAGTAGAGTGTAAACATAAGCATCTATTACAAGTCTCTAGAACTTTAAGATTTCAAGTCTCTCTACCTATTAAATTTTGGAGTAACTGTATTCTTACGGCCACTTATCTGATTAATAGAATGTCATCTACTGTTTTACATGGTCATTCTCCTATTGAAATTCTTTTTAAGAAGAAACCATCTTATGATTATCTTAGGACTTTTGGCTGTCTTTGTTATGCTACTAAGTCACACATGTCTCATAAGTTTACTCTAGAGTTTATAAATGTGTTTTTCTTGGATATCCTTTTCTCAAAAAGGTTATGGAGTCTATGATTTGGATTCCAAGTCTGTTTTTGTTAGCAGAGATGTTATTTTTCATGAGAATATATTTCCATTCACTCAACGAGGTTGTGATTCTCATGACATTTCTATCCTTAAAGTTAGTCCTCTTGATGATTTTTTTTCATTCTAATGTTGATAATCTTCCTGAAAATCTAGTTAATGTTTTCTATCCCTAGTCTTGTCCCTAGTCCTGATATTCCTCAACCTGTTAGACAATCTTCTTGTACTTCCAAACTTTCTTTTTATGTTAAAAATTTTTATTGTCCTGCTACTAGAAGACATATTCAATCCAACACTAAACATCCCATTGCTGATTGTTTATCTTGTCATAGATTGTCATCCTCTCATAAGTCTCATCTTACTTCTATCTCTGTTGATACTGAGTCAACTAATTTTAAACAATCTCAGTCTTGTCCTAATTGGTTGGAAGCAATGAAGATTGAGTTGCAAGTTCTGAAAAACAATGGCACTTGGGACTAAGTCAATTTGCTTAATGGTAAAAAACCTATTAGGTGTAAATGGATTTATAAAATTAAATATAAGACTGATGAAACTATAGAAAGATACAAAACCCGTTTAGTAGCTAAAGGATACACTCAGGAAGAAACTTTTGATTATAATGAATCCTTTGCTTTTGTTGTTAAGTTTGTAACTGTTTGTACTCTGTTAGCTATTGCTGTTGCTAAAAATTAGATTATTCATCAATTAAATGTTAATAATGCTTTCTTACATTGTGATTTGGAGGAGGAGGTTTATATGTCATTACCCCAGGGGTTTCCTAAACAAGGAGAGAATGTTGTTTGTAGACTTAAAAAGTCTTTTTATGGCTTAAAACAAGACTCTCGAAATTGCTATCATAAACTTTATCAAGCACTTTTTAATGATAGTTTTATTAAGCCCAAAGCTAATTATTCACTCTTTACTAAGAGAAATGGTGCATCATTCACTTGTACTTGTGTATGTAGATGACATTTTAATTTCAGGAAATGATAAGAAATCTATTACCATTTTAAAGGCTTTCTTACATAATCATTTTAAGTTGAAAAATTTGAAACCACTCAAATACTACCTTGGTATTGAAGTATCCAGATCTAATAAAGGTATTTACATTTCTCAATATAAATATGCATTGGATCTTTTAAAAGATGCAGGCCTTTTAGGTACCAAGTCTATGTCTACACCAATGGATCCAAACATTCCATTGCATCGTGATAGTCCTGTTATTCCTGATATTACTTCTTATAGAAGATTGATTAGCATATTGATTTATCTTATCATTACAAGGCTTGACATATCTTTATCAGTTCAATGTTTTAGTCAATTTTTGTCCAATCCGACTGAATTGCATTATTAGGGAGCACTTAGAATTTTGAAATACCTAAAAGGTTTTCCTAGACAAGGTTTGCTCTTCCCTAGAAATAATTCTTTTAACTTGCAAACATATTGTGATGCCAACTGGTTTAGATGCCCTTTGATCAAAAGGTCATTGATTTTTGCATATTTTTTTTGTTCTCTCATTTCTTGAAAATCCAAGAAGCAAAGTACTATATCCAGGTCTTTTGCTGAATTTGAATATAGAACAATGGTAACTATGTCATGTGAAATTCTTAATTTTCTTAATGATTTTGGTATTACTCAAGTTTAACTAGTGGATTTCTTTTGTTATAATACTACTGCAATGCACATAACTAAGAATCCAATTTATCATAAACTAAGCATATTGAACGATTGCCATTAAGAAGATCTAAAAAGGTATTATCCAACAAAACTGTATTTCTTCTAAGTTGTAGCTTACTGATTTGTTTACTAAACCCTTAAGAAGAGATGTATTTGATTTTTTGGTAGCCAGTGAGTTCTTGACATCTACTCTCTAGTTTGAGGAGTGTTAAGTATGTAAACTATTATTTCTTTTATCATTTCATTGTAACCTAGACTCAGATCCTCTGGTGAACCAGATCCATCATAATGTATTCATTTAAATAAGGATTGTCCACCACCACGTAAAGATGCAGAACTATTACTCTTATTAGATTCCAAGGCAATTACCTTGTAAACAAAAACCCAATTCGTTCTCCATCTACTATATCAATTTATCCAAGATGAAAAGCGTACAACCCTATGCACCGATGTGGATCGTTGTTTTCTTTAAGATAAGTCCTTCAAAACAACTCAATTAGATAAGATTTAACCTTATTTCTTTATTTTATTTTTATTCCTTACATTGTTCATAACTTTTATGATATGACATTAATTAACATACTAATCAACACAATCACTATATTTATACATATATTTTCACACTGCGTTCCACCAAAGATTTCATTTTGTTTTTTCGGTTACGAACGTCCACAGACTTTCTCGAAAAGGCCGCTAATTAATGAATAAAAACTATTCGGTATTTCACAGGTAGGTTTGGAGACTTCAGCTACAAGTGTCTGGTTTGTGTCCGGTATCCAAGCATACTCAGCTGGCAGGCGTCTAACGAAAACTGAATCTAATGAGATGTAGAATTGGGAGCACGGCTTGAAAATATTGTGTCGAAATAAATAATTTGTATTGACTGAGATATCTGGATGGTACTGAAATACAGCTTTCGTTGAGAAAAAAAACACAACATTCAAAATAAACTTTTATTGAGGATTTGTTTTCATACATTTTTATTCACTTCAAAAAGAAAAATAGCTTCTAAGCATAATGTTTATACCATCCAAATAATAATACTACTTTTATTTTATTTCTATTTTCTTGTTCTAGTAATAACCAAAGAAAGGCTACGAGTTTACAACTCTTTGTGCAAGCAATGAGGCAGGACGTGATTACATGATCATAACGACAAATAGTACCGTAAAAAGTTATAAGCTTGATTCAAAAGTAAATCCACATGCTTACTGGTTGTTTAGATCATGGCTAGAGGTCACATATCCAACTGGGATTGTTAAATCATACCTACAGCTCATGTGAGTAACAATGAAATTGATATAATTTGTAAGACGTGCATAAACAAAACCATAGAAACCATCTATGAATTGCTCGGTTTGACAAACACTGATCACTACATTATGTATAATCAACTCTGGCAAAATCCAGAAAAGTCCCTACAATCATGGTTAGAGCAGAACCAGTTGGAATTGTTAAATCATACCTTGAGATCATGCGAAGGACAAGATTTAAAATTGGAAAAAAAACAACCTGAGCATCAAACCACTAAATTGATATAATTTACATCTCAGTAGGACGTTCATAAACAAAACCATAGAAACTATCTGTATAATCAACTCTAACAACATACAGAAAGATTAATCAAAGGTTACAGAATACCTATAATCATAGTTAGAGGTCACATATCCAATTGGAATTTTAAATCAAACTATAGATCATGTGAGAGACAAAAGATAGGCCTAAGCCTCAAACCATGAAATTGATATAATTTGCAAGACATGCTTAAGCAAAATCATATAAACAATCTATGAATTGTTCGGTTTGACATAAGCAATATTATGTCTAATCTTTTTTTTAGGTCAGGCTGTATTACGTAAATTTTTTTTTTTGTAATGCAAAAAAATCCTGAAATGTCCAACACAGGTAATAGAACTGCAAACAGATCATACAGTTTCCAAATTTAAGATTTACACTCTCGTTAATGGAAGAATTTCAGGATTAAGGTTTCTAGTAGCGCATCATTTTATATAGTTATTCAAAGATAAATATTTAATATACAGAACTAAAAATTTATGTGCCTTACCATGTCATCAAAAACTTCCTATAACAATATCAAATGAAACCCACATCACCATGATTAGAGACATAAAAGATGAATTTTTTTGAGCACTAGAATAATTCTTTAATACAATGCATAAAAGAGCAAAGTTGAAGATTAGCATCAGCTCCCTTTAAGCATTAGATATATTATCACCCTATTTTCTCTATTATGATATATGAGTGCTCGATCCATGCATATAAGAATGGTGGTGGAGGTGCGTCTTGTCATCAAGCATGTGGCTGTCATGTGGAGAAGGTGAGCAGTGACTGGTGGTGATCATGAAACAATAAAAAAAGTAGGAGATTATAGCCAATACCTTTAGTGTCATCAAGTGATTCAGAATCACAGACAAGGCTAGATGACTAGGAATGACTAGGAAGCAAGTGGCACAAGCATGGCTAATAAGAAAATTGCAATTTTCTAGTTGAATAGCCTGGATCTAATTAACACTATCCACACGCCACAGCAACCATGAGACCTCTCCAGTGGCAGAAGGAAGTGGAGAGTGAAGGGCCACTCCAAGGAGGAGGATGAGCAAGGTGACTCAGCATAGAAGAGAGGGCCGGACAAGCAATAGGTAGTGGTAATTAGCAGCAGCAGCTCAAGATGGCAGTGGTCAGAGGTAGAGCAGAGGAGGGAAGCGTAGAGTAGAGGAGTGGTGTAGAAAAAGAGAAAAACAAGCAATGCAGGAGTATCACTGGACAAGAGGGCACAAACAACCAAGCAAGTTGAACAAATTTTAGGGTGAAAGAGGATGTGGATTTAAAGATTCAGGGATTTTGGTTGGTGGGAGGTTAGGCTTTAGGTTTTGGAGATTTTTGGTGTAGGAGAATGTCACGTGATCATTTGTGTTGCTTCCTTTTTCCAAAACCAATGCTAGTAAATTATCACCCTTTACAATAATAGCCCACGGTTATCACGGGACTGCTGCCTATAAAGAATAAACCCTTCTTCTAGTTGTGATTGTGGTTTCCACGAAATGATATTACCACCCATAGCATTGCTCAACTTATTCATAGCAAATACAGGAATCAATTAATCCAAGTCATACCATAAGGTACAAATGTATTATACATTTATACCTCGTTCTTCGTCTCCAGATTCTGGAAACTAGAAAGAGATGATGTAGATAGAAGTGTCCCTGATTGTACACTTTGCTGCAGCTTATGCTTCCAGCAATCCAAGCACCTAATTGCCCTTTTCAAAATAAATCTCAAGAGCTACTCACAGAACTCATGTAGGCTTTCATCAGAAAAAAACTTGGGCATCACTGGACATGGCCGGTTATGAGAGATATCATTAAGACACAAGGGATTGATCTGCATTAAGCAGTAAATTTTGACAAAAAGAAGTTTCTTGTCCTTGAATATGTACTTCTACTCATGCATGTGTTGGTGCACAACCCTGCAAATCTATCAAGCTTTGTACTGAAAGTTAAACCTGTAGAATCACTTAAAGAAACATTATACCAGTCAATAATACAACAAAGCTTTAACCATACCATGTGGTGTGACTCTGCAAAAACATCCTTATTAGTAGAAATCCACTACCATATTTCAGCAATCTACATATTCAGCAGCCTATTTTTCAAATCTCTTTGGTGCCAATTCAAGAAAGGAAAGATATGTGCATACTGCAAAAGGGACAGTTGGGGCACAACATGAAGAACAATAAAAATTATAGGACCAATTTCTTATTTACAAAATTTTACTACAGCAAGGTAGAATACCGAATGATCAACAAATTCAGTTAACTGAAATGAATGATCAGCTGCTGCCTTTTCTAGAGATATCTTATCAGGCAAGTCAGAGGTTACCATATCAGGATATTGTTGCTTGTGAACCTGCTCAACGATCTCCCTCCCTTGGTAGAAGCTGATTACAACTCTCGCACCTATTCAGAGATCTTATTAAGCCTTTTAAGACTAACAATATGATCTACATTACTGTTATCTTTGTTTTTGTATCCAAGCCACAATGCCAGGAAGAAGTGTGTAGAGTTATAATTCCTTTTTTTTAGCAGGTTTGAACAGAATATTTATATGAATGGAACATATTGTTACAGAGAACAAAGGAAGAGGTAGCTTGGCAAAAATTCTAGATGTCAAGGACAGAAAGGTCGATTAGATTATGGATGATTCTAGAAGTAAATGGTTGATACATTAGAACGACTGAAGCCTAAAGATTACTTCTAGGTTCAGGAGCTCAAATGCTAAAATGTAGGGCTCAGGGTTTAAGGCTTTTTTTTTCAATAATTACATTGTAGATAAATTCAGGGTTTAAGGTTTAATATAATTTTCCGGATTTGGAAACTGCCAGCAAAAGCAATACATGATAGAGCAGCTTGAAACCCAAAAAGGATCACATCTACATTAACAAGTAGAGAAAATCAAAACCAACATTTTTAGCTCAGAACTGAAGAGAAATCAGACAAACCTGGAGAACAGCGTACAGCCACCGACCGAAGCAGCTCATCCACGGAAACCCCCATGCCAGGGAAGTAGCATACAAACACCACATCAAACGGTGAGAACTTCTCCGGCACCTCCCCAACCGGCCCTTGCCAGCACCTCACCCCGTCGTATTTCTCCTTGACCATCGCCAGTGCGAAGAGCGAGTCGTGGACCACAAGGAGAAGCCCCAGGGTGGGGCATTCCTCCACCAGCTTGTCCACAAACCAAGTCGTCCCGAACGAGACCAGCACCCTCGACTCCACGCCCACCTCCCCCGCGGAGATGATCCGGCGTGCCTTCTCGGCATGTGTATGGTCGGACCCGGCGTCGAGGAAGGACCAGTCCTTCTCGGCCAGGTCGGCGAAGTGGAGGGTCGGGGCAGGTGCCTCGTTGGAGAGGGAGTGGCGGTGGAAAGTGAGGCGTTTGGGCGGGCGGCGGCGGCGGATAGGGGCGGAGAGGAGGAGGGGAGGGGTGGGACTGGACTTTGGGATTAGGGTTTGGGGATTGTGCAGAAGAGAGGAGGAAGCTGTGCAGAGCAGAGCCATGGATGTTCTAACATTTGACACATGGAAGATTGGAAATGGAGATGAGGAAAAAGGGTGGAGGGAGATGCATGAGAGTGTTATTTACTGTCAAGATATATATCGGCAAAGGGGCCGTT
>JAMKQA010025657.1:0-11055 GCA_024699735.1 Posidonia australis
AAAATATTTATTACTGTCTTCTAATTGTTATTGTCAAATTTTTTTACAAATACTTCAAACATAACATGTAGCTTGACGATGCAATTTAACTTGATGCTTCTATTTTTTCTTTGAATTTGTAATGACATTGGGAATCTAATTTGTATTATCTTTTACCATTGTTACTGTATTCAAATATTTACATGTGCATCACAAAGATGATTGCAATCTTGTTCCCAGAAATGTTTCAGATTAAGAAAATAAGCAACATCATAAATATTGGCATAGATCCTCTGGACTTATGGCTGTTTTGATGTTGGATTCACGTTTGTATCCCACGCCCAGATGTCTGACGCACAGCTTGTTGTGTCGCTTGAAATTTTGTTCTGCAGCTGTTCTAAGTTTGCTATCCTCTGTACTGGATTCTAGTGCAATCTATTTCTGATATCATGATTGTTGGTTGCATTGCTGTCAAGGGAAATTCCCTGAATTTGGCTTGTTACTGGTATGCCAACTCCTAGAAAATCTATTGTTGATTGCAGGTCTGATGTGCGACATACATTGCGGGTATTTGTTACTTGGGGGGATATCGTGTGGCTTTGGAGGATATTATTTAGGCCACATGTTAATGTACCTCTTGTAACCATGTCTGATATCCCATATTAATATTTCTTTGCTTTGTTTTTGTATGTTTAACAAGTTGGATGGATTTCTTTTCTATTTTGTATGGAAAAAATGAATCTTATTAGATTACTTTTATCTGTGCTTAAGATTACAAATCAGTAACACAAACTCAATGCTGTATTGAGATGCATAGTATTATCTTATATGGTTTTAACTTCTCACCATGCTTGTTATATTTGCTGTATTGAGAATTTGAGATGCATAGTAATATCTAGTTTTCTGTTTTCTAGAAATCTGCCCCAAAGCCTCTTCATGTTCCTCCAGCATATGCCCATCAGAATTCGGTTAATGCCCAGCCACTTGCACAAGATGACAAGAGGCTTGAAATCTTGTTGTCTTCAAAATGTATTTATCCAGGAAATGATTTTGTAGCTGTTGCTGAAAAATTTTGAACAAGGGATTTTGTTCTCTTCTTTTAAGTGTTTGGTAGAACCATCATGTGGTTCAGAAGCAACCACTTACCGGTTTAGTTATCTGTTTTTACCTTCAATGTTTCCTACAAGGCTATAACATGCTTCATTTTTATCTTCATTATTTTCTTACAAGGCTATGACAAGCTTATGGATTTGCAAAAGAATGACAAAGTGGTTGGTTCAGATAATAGATGAATTAGCATTTCATGAATCTAAGATAATAAAACAAAGTGGTGTGTGGAAAGCATATTGAATGTAGTAAAGAGTTTGAACTTCAAACATCCATTGAATGTAAATATTGAATACTACAATGGACTATAGGAAACTCAACTTGTCAAACAAATCATTTAAAGCACTAAAATTAAATTAAGATTTATTAAATGGTTAAACCACAAACTGAATCGAACCGAACCGATTTTCAATGGTTCGGTTTGGTTCGGTTTCGTTCGGTTTCAATAGATACAATGGTTCGGTTCGGTTTGAAAATTGTTCAAACCGAACTATATGGTTTGGTTTGTGGTTTTGTCTCAAACCGAACCAAACCGAACCGTGCCCACCCCTAATTCACTCCCTTTTCTTCTTCTTCTTCCTCCATTTTTTTTGACTTTCTCTATGTTTTTTCTATTATGGAGTGAAACCTTAAAGTGGAAGGCAAAATGGAAACATATAGTCTTAAAAAAGAATTTTTAAATAAAGTGAAATTGTGGGATTTTTGAATTTTGAAAACAAAAAAGGAAATATCCTAATTATACAATCAAATTGATTGTTGGTTTCACATTTGTAGGTTGCAACTACCCATCAAATAAATAGCAAGTAGAGTTTTAAATTCAAAAATAATAATTAAAAAAAAAGGCTAAAAAAATGTAGTTGGAGAAACATGGATCTTACTCTTCTTTCTTTGTTTTATTTAAGACATCGATTGTCATTGCTTAATATAGTAGTAAGATAGTATAAAAGGATATTAAGATTTTAAAAAATCATAACTTAAAAAGAGTCAACATGGTCGTTCAAATTTTATTCATACTTAGAATAATAGTAACTATTAAAATCTGAAAAAAAAATTAAAAAAATCTTGTCAAGGGAAATGTGTGAAAGAGGACACGATAACTTGTTATTATGATTTGAAAATAAAAGGAAAAAAATAGAGAAAAGTAATATAGAAATGGAATAACAAACATGAAAATATATTTTCATAGGTTGACCCTACATAATTGGTGTTTTTTATTATCGAGTGAAGATAGTAGATAAGGAATAAAAGGAAACATTAAAATTAGGAAAACTGTTAGGAGAGTTTTAGAAGAAAGAGGAGAGAGTTTAAAAAATTAAAAACAAATAGTACACAAAAATGGAAATTATCAATTGCCATTCTAATTTTCTAAATAAAGAGGTTTGTAATTAATAAAAAAAATTAAAAATAAAACAAATGTTAAGAAATCATAACTTGAAAAAGTCATTACAAGAAAATTGGGCTTTAGCTACGACCAAATTCCATGGCTAATACAAAAAAAAGTCATGGCTAATTGCATTTAGCCACGGCTTTTGACCGTAGCCAAGTCCATGGCTAAAAGCTCTGTATCTAAATTTTAACCACCGTTCTAGTCGACCGTGGTTAATTTAGCCACGGTCCAATTCCATGGCTAATCGTTGGCTAAATAGTATCTTTTTTGCATAAAGATCTGTGACCATAGCCACGGTATTTTTTCCGTAGCTAATTTAGCCACGGTATCTTATCGTGGCTAACTTAGGCACCATATATTACCGTGGCTAATCCGTGGCTAAATGAGTCACTATATATTACTATGGCTAATCCGTGGCTAAATGAGTCACTATATATTACTATGGCTAATCTGTGGCTAACTTAGGCACAATATATTACCGTGGCTAATTTTACCTATGGCTATATCCTATTTATTCCGTGGCTAAACCCGTGGCTAAATTTTTTGAACATTTTCAACATTAGGCTAATTTATTTTTTCCCACCTGTATTAAAATATATAAAGCAAACTAAATTATTTTCAAAATAAAGTTCATATACTAATATAAATTCATTATCATCATTGACAAACTTCAAATTCATCATCATTTTTTTTTTTGGTAACGGTTTAATAGTTTTTATTTCAAAGGCAAAAGATGCCAAGTAAGAACATTGTCATGACAAAATTATACAGTACCTCGGACCTTAGAACCCTCTTAAAATGTATCAGAATTAACAACCAAACAAAGAAGTACCATTAAAAGCTACAAATAGAGATAGTTCCATAAAAATACATGTTCCCAAATTCATCATCATTAACATATATAAATTCCAAAATCTAACATATAATGTTCTCATATTAAGGTATCAGTTACATGACTATTTCCAAATAGGAAATATAATACTAACTTAAATTGTCTCAAAATGTGAATATGTAATTCGAACATTGTCATCTGCATGTCTTGTAGAATTTTGCTCCACATCATAATCATCATTCTCGTTAACACTTGTAGAAGCCTACAAAAAACAATATAAGTCATGAAACAATATTAGAATTGCTTAAACAACATAAGATATTTCATTAAAGCACATAATTCTGTTGTTTCAATTAAAAAAAGAATTAAGTTTGAAGACACACAAAAAGACATTCATCAACATCATTAAGTTCTAATTTGTCAAGTTCGGTCAAATTCTATTACAAGATTTATTAAGGTCTAATTTGTAGATGATTTGGAAGTATGAGTCAATAGAACAAAGTATAAGAATAACATGAAAAAGCAAAGAAACTAGATATACTTACAATATTTGATATTCGAGGTGACGGAGGCTTCTAACCCATAGACAAAGCATAATTCTCAAAGCAGTCCTTGAGCATATCAGGCATTGCTTCCCTCAAAAGGTCTTTGAATTGAGTTAATTGAAGCTCATTGGGAGATGAAAGTTGCTTAACTGATTGTGATGATCGTATTGATTGCATTATCCTTGTGGAAGATTCACGAGGGCTAAATCCAATCACTTGTCCTTTCTTTACTCCTCCAGTAACTTGAATCCAAGCATCCAAGTTGTCTTATGGTAAATTTTGCATTGATCTTTCTTTACATTCTATTGAAGAAGATGATGAGTTGATATCTATGATGGAGTTGTAGTTGTCCTAAATCATGAAATTAGATTCATTAATAGAAAAAGATATATTAATAAATAAAGTACTATTTTAATAAAATAAATAACTTACACGAATGTCTTTTGCTCTAACATGGACCCACTCATTGCTTTTTCTCTTTTAATGAATCTTTTTGAAGACCTCTGCTTGTGTTGGACGATGATTAAGTTGTTTCTTCTGAATTGAAATTATATATTGATAATGTAATTGAGGAAATATCTATAATAAAAAGATTTAATTAACTTCAAGATAAATACACATCATACCATATCCTTCCTATGACCCTCAACACTCTTTGAACCATCAATATATGTCATATGTGAAGAGCTTAGACGATTTTGAATTGCCTTTTCTGAAGTAACTTGCCACTGCTCTAACTTCCATCCATTCACAAACTCATCCCACATTGATCTTTTGGCCCATTTTAGTGGAAACTCCTTGCATTTGTCATCTATTTTTGAGACCTTAGCTTTCTTCATTGCTTCACATCTTGCCTCATACAATCAAGCCTTGTAATGTTCTTTTACATATCCATCAAATGTTTCCTTTGCATGCCTATTGCCACTTCATCTCCAAAGTTGTAATATTCATTTGAAAAACAAGCATTAATCATTGTAAATAATTAATATAAAATTTTAAAATATAAATGCAATGACTTACCAATAATTTTCCCCACATCATATTCTTCTTTATATCTTTCAAGTCATTTCATGACAGGTAAGTAGCTGGAAGATGACCCTTGACAATATTAAATATTTGTGACTTTACTGAAGGTGGTTCAAATGATCTACAAAAATTCAAATAACAAGTAAATATTAACACACTTATTTTTGTAAACAATAAACAATTACATATAATAATTTTAGTAATTATGACAATCCTTTCAGTGCAATTGCATGAATTGGAGCTACTGATATGGAAATTCCTTGTGCATCTCTTCTTGATCTTTGTATTTGATTATCTATATGTAACCATGCCGACGGGGGTGGCCACAAATAGGTAATATGTTGTGTGCCAAAAAGCGGCAAAGCCACGACAAAGAGAAAAGGAGAAAAAATGAAAAAATGCAGGAGTCGCCACCTAGTCTATTAAAAATGGAAGACGAGGAAAACCGAATGAAACATGAAAAATCATGCAAAACAATAAGGAAGGTCTTCGAAAACTAGAAATCTAGGTAATGATCCCTGTTACGTACGAGGAAGGTGTTAGGCACCCTCGCACGCCCGATAAATCGGTCTTCTAATGATTTCCCTTTTGCTTATGGAATGTCGGCTTTTCAGCCTTTTGCTGTACGCCTGAGGGCGATATGCCATGCTATGCAAATGCTTGTGGTGTCTAGAGTATAGGTGCATGATGTGTAGGGGTGTGTCTTAATGCTCAGAAGTATCGCTCGTGTGCCGGGCCAAGAGTTGATGCAAGAATATTGCATAATAAGATCGAAAATCTAATATTTTGAGGGATATATCATCCTTGCTTTCTACATGCCTAAATGCAAGCTAAAATGCAAGAAAACTGCTAAAAACAGAGGTGCACCTTCCTAATGCATCAAGGAAGAAAATCAGATGAAAACCCAGAAGCAAATCGGGTCCAGAAAGCAAGCAAAATGCATGAAAAACATGCTGTGTGCTACTGAAAACAAGCCACTGCGCCTGTTTGGTGCGCCAGACTGGTGCGTCAGTCTGGTGCGCCACCTATGTGCGTCTAGGTGGGCCAGTAAAGTATGCAGAGGCAAAAACAGGAAGATACGCAAAGCAAAACATCAGAGGATGCACTCTGGAAAAGTATGCAGCAAAAATCATTCTGGAGAAACTCGAAAAACATGCCTTGAAAGAGTCAAGAAATGCAAATGCAATGCAATGACCTTGAGCTCAAGGGCTAGAAGCCTCACACAAGATCTCACCTATTTGAGATGAAGAAAACATGCCTCAGCTAGGCCTCTGGATCATGGGGCGATGCACATGGTTCTCACAAGGGAGTAAGGTGCAATCAGCCTACCAGACTCAGCCTGGAACTGAATAATAAAACGAAGAAAACAAATGGAAAACAATCTGATCAAAAGCTGAAAACATGCAGGTGATATCTTGGCATACTAGAGAATCAATCTGAAAGAAACAAGCTCAAAACTCTGCAATAAAGTCATGCAAGTATGGATGTAATGCAAGTGCTCTGATCTCTGACCAGACTGGCGCGCCGGTTGAGTGCTCCAGACTGGTGCGCGGGTTGGGTGCGACTGGGATGTGCGCCCCAGGGAGTCTGGATCAGACTATAACCTGATCCAGAACCCGCCCAGCAGAGATACAAGGAAGATTCATGCAAGCGCTAAAAGGCCTATGCCATGATAAAAACTGGAAAACATGATGTGAGTGCATAGGGTCAAGAATCATCATGTAAACAAAACATTTGAAACCAAAGCAAGTAGGTGGGTTCATGCATGAAAACGTGTGAAATACTTAAGAACAAGCATGATCTGGATAAAGCGAATCAAAACATGTGTAAATGATGGTCATACGCGTGCTTCTACGTGCAAGGGCATACATGGTGCATGGCAAAACATTATGTGCAAGGAATAGCTTATGCATATTTCATGCTAGAATTATAAACATAGGTTAGCATGGAGATTATTTGCATGGAGTGCGAGCATGTTATCATGAAAACTTCATAAACATGGAATAAAACAGATCACATGTAAGATTTTAAGCATGTTTTATCAAGTTTCTAAAATGATATTTAGAAGATAAAGAGGAGATAGAAGGCCTACCTCTCGAAGTGTTCCTTCTTGCAATATCAGAAATAAGGAGATCCTCGTTGCTTTGGAAGGACCAAGGAGACTTGAGGACGCTAGGAGGTGCTCCAGGAAATGGCTGGACTGATGGAGAGACTCGTGCAGAGATCGGGCTTTAGAGCAGAAAATGGCTGGTTGCAAGGTTTCTACTCAGGATTCTCAACTCTCAGGATTTTTCTCTCCTTTTTTGTGGCTACCTATGGGGGTCCTTTTATAGGGAACTCTCAAGTGTAACTCATGGAATGAGGAGAGCCTCGCAGACGAAGAGCCTGGAAGATTCCATGGCATATTCGCTGCTAGAGGTAACAGCCAAGGAAGGTGGAAAGCCAGCAGCCGCAACCTACGCAGTGTTGTGCGCTAGGGATGTGCGCTGGGGAAGTGCGCCACATATGTGTGCTAGGGAAGTGTGCAAGGTTGGTGTGCTAGCTAGGTGTGCTCCCCTATTGGTCTGGTTTTTTAATTGGACTGCAGGCTTGCTACGGGTTTGGGTTGGCTCAAGGATCAGTCACATCCAAAGCAACAACTGGAGCCTTATCCATGAGTCACCTCAAAATCGGGGTGTCTACACTATAATCATATAATTAGATTTGAAAAGTCCAATGAAAAAAGAAACATATACATGAACATATAATTATGTAAATACCATTATCCGTTGTAGGAGTCGAACATGACCCTAATACACCATCACTATTGTGTACCCTTGAAGTGTGTATAGGAATTGAAGCTTCTAGTACACTCGGAGCTTTTGATACATGAATTGGAACTTCTGATACACTTGGAGCTTCTGATACAGGGATTGGAGCTTCTGATACACTTGGAGCTTCCCTCTCTCTGATATGTTGTGCAATCTGTCCTCTTCCCCGACCTCGTCCTCGACGACCACAATTTTGTGTACCTCCTCCACGAACCACGTAAAAACTCTTATATGTTGTGTGCATAACATTCTGAGGGAACACACCACTTACACCAACTAGAAATAGCTTACATCAACTTTGTTTCTTAATAATCTCAAATATAATCTCTAAGCTACATCAAACAAAAATAAACTACTAAAACTACTAGGTTCTTCAATTTGATAAGACTACACTGCATTTAAGCTAATAGATGAAACAAGATTCTGCAAATGACTTGTTTGACTGCTTGAAAACTGCCAACTAGACTAATAAGTGGGTAGGACCACTTAAAGTCTAAATATTCAGTAAAAGGAGGCTTAGTACACAGATAATATGTTATTTGGACCTCAGCTGTAAAGTATAAGTTTCAAAAATTATTCAAATTGTAGTTCAACAACATAAGTTTCAAAAATACTATAGGCCAAATACAAAGGATTAACTAGGCTGGGTAATGAACAATATACATTTTTGAGCTATTTTTTAGGATTAACTAGGATCGAGCAGAAGATGGAGCTTATGTAGCGTTTGGAAGCTAAGTTCAATGCTAGAGTTTACATCACTTAAAATGAAGATGGATGATCTGTCAGTTGTGAATGGGTAGTGATCTTGGTGTTGAGAAACAGAGTCCAATTGGCATGAGGAGAGGCAATCACACAGATTTGAAGGAGGAGGTACATTCTATAAGAATCTGAAACTCGAATTTGCTATGTATGACGGAATGTCAAATCCAGAGGATTGGTGTCATACAGTGGAACAACTGCTCTCTTATCACCAAACTCTCCTGAAGGATTGGATTGCAGTGGCTACCATTAATCTTCATGGAGTTGCAGCCAACTGGTTTAGGTCATACAATGGGAGAGCAGCACTAGAATGGAAGGAGCTCTGAAAGGATTGCTGGCCAGGTTTGGAGAATCACAGCTAAGGGATTACCAGGAGTAGTTTAAACTTAAGCTAGTAGGATCAGTACCTCAACATCTGAACAAGTTTGACCGATTGAATACTAGAGTAGCTGATTTGAGTGAGGGCTCTTTAATCTCATTTTTTGTTGGAGGATTGCAAGAAGACATCAGGCTAAATGTCAAGTGCTTCTAGCTCGTAAACAGCTCCAATGGGTTCCTCCAGAAGCTGTTCTTTAATCTCATTTTAGGCTTTTACTTTATTTATATTTGTAGACACTCCGATTTTGAGGTGACTCATAGATGAGCTTTCCAGATGTTGCTTTGGATGTGACTGACCCTTGACCCATAGCAAGCCTGCAGCCTAATTAGAAATCCAGATAAGTAGGGGAGAGCACCTACCTAGTACATTTACCTAGCACATTTACCTAGCACACCTACCTAGCACATCTACCTAGCACACCTAGCTAGCACACCAACCCGGCGCACATACCAAGCGCACAACCATTTCTCAGGGTACTGGCTGCTGGCTTTCCACCTCCCATGGCTGTTACCTCTACCAACGAATATGCCATGGAATCTTCCAAGCTTTTCGTCTACGAGGCTCCTTGTTGTCCTAGGAGTTACCAATGAGGACTCCCTATATATAGACCCCATAGGCAACCATTTGAAGGGGTTGAATCATCTTGAAAGATAGAGTCATATAGCTGCACTAGCCTTCTCCAAAATTCTGCAACCATCCACTTGAGCACTCAAGTTTTCTCTTGCGTCCAGAGGTATTCTCAGCTCTTCCAAAGCATCAAGGAGCTTATTATCTTAGGTCTTTCTTTTCTTTCTTGAAGGAACATCCATCTCGGACAAGGTAGGCCCTTCACCTTTCATTTAATCTTTTGTTCTTTTGCAATGGAATAGCATGATAGAAGCTCCATATAAGGTCTGATTTTTTTTTCTGTATCTACATGAAGATTTTGTGATGAATTTATTTATCCTTTTTGCAAGATGCTCTTCATACAAATCTACATTTGGATTGTAGCATGTTTAATTTATTGCTAGTGTAAAAATCTGCACTACATCGCTTGCATGAGCAATCTTTTCTTTATTATATTCTTGATATGATCATGGTTACAACATGTTTTATTGGGTTTACTCGTTCCATGTTTGAATCTTTTGCATTTTGCATGTATTCTTGCCATGAACCCATTTAGTCATCTTGTTCTAATAATAATAAGATAGCTATGATTAGATGCATTCCATCATACTCTTAACACTCGCATGAATCAACCTGCATTAGCACAAATCACCCATCTTCATTCTGCGTCAGGTTCTGGATCAGATTACAGTCTGATCCAGATTTTCTGGAGAGCACCTATATGGCGCACCAGAGTGGCACACTTCTCCAGCGCACCACTCTGGCGCCCCATGCAGGAGCACCAGACTAGTTAGAAAATGAAACATTCACTTTGGCATATCTGTTTGCATGGTTTTCTGAATGATTTCAAGCCTGATTCATTTACTACTTGTTCTTTTACATTTCATGGTTTCACATGCATGTTTTTGATTTTAAACAAGATTGTTTCCAAGTCGTTTTATCTCTTTGGATAATCAGTCCCTGATCAGAATCTGGTAGGCTGGTTGCATTTTACTCCAACATGGAGAACCTATGCATCAACCAATGATCCAGTGGCATGGCTGAATCCTACATCTTCCACTTAGCATGTGATCTTGTGTGAGGCTACCAGCCCTTGAGCACAAGGTCCACAGGTCATTGCACTTGCATTTCTTTCGTTTTTAAGGCATGTTTACCAAGTTTTGTGAAATATTTTATATGGCATGACTTTTCAGAATGCATTTTCATGCGATTTGGCATAGCATGGATTTCTGTTTTCCCTCAGCACATCTTTCCGGCCCACATTGAAGCACCAAGGTGGCGCACCAGACTGGAGCACCAGTCTGGCGCATCTAACAGGCGCAACAGCCTGTTATCAGTAGCACACAGCAGGTTTTGCATAGCATTCTAGCATGATTCTTACTTCGATTTGCTTCTGGTTTTTCCTGGTTTTCTTCAGGATGGCATGTCTCTGTTTTCAACCATTTCCATGCATGTTTGTTTGCATTTGGCATATAGCAAAGCAAGGATGATAAATCGCTCAAAATACTTAGATCCTTGATCTTATTCATGCAATATCTTTGCATCGACCCTTGACCCGATATAAGAGCGATATTTCTGAGCATTAGGACACACCCTTACACATCATGCACCCATATTTTAGACAC
>JAMKQA010025687.1:0-14085 GCA_024699735.1 Posidonia australis
ATTAATATTATCAATATTATCAAAATTTGCCATTTAAATAACCCTTAACCCAAAATAACAAAAACCCAAAAATGGAAGGATTAGAAGTAAAGAATTTGGAGGGATTAGAAGTAAAGAAATTGGAGGGATTAGAAGTAAAGAAATTTTGATTTGCTGGCACAGCTGTTGCTTGGAGACCGGGACACCGGGTAGAAGACCGGAGTTTGGAGAGCAGAAGACCAGAGTGTGGAGAGTAGAAGACCGGGCAGAATCCACAGGGGCACCGGGCAGAAGACCGGAGTCTGGAGAGCAGAAGACAGGGCAGAATCCACAGGTAGAGCAAGAACTTGAGAGAGTTGTAGAGAAAACTTGAGAATTTCGTAGAGGAGAATTGAGAGAGTTGTAGAAAAAATGAAAGTTATAGGAGGGTATATATAGGTAAAAATTAGGAATTAAAAAAAAAAAAAATGGCCGTTGCTACAGGCCGGCCCGGCCCGGTCCTGCCCGGCCGGCCGGACTGGGCCTACCCGGCGGGCCCCAGCGGGCCGACCAGTCTGGCCCGGCCCCCGGTCTGGCCCGTTTTCCATGTCTAGATGGAGGCGGTGATGGTGGGTGGTAATGTAATATACGTATGTATCTAGATTAGACACAAAAAGAAGTATACTATACGACAGCATCTGTCACCTCGCCGCTGCTGTCATGATCTCTTCTATCCCCTTCCCACCTACCAGTTTTGGTCACATATGGCTGACACTTTTCCTCCTGGGCATATGCAACCACGAACCTACGTGTTCGGGCCAAGTCTTGGTTGTCACGAGAGGAGTTATGTTGAGAAGGCGTTTCACATGTACACGACAAGTGAAAGGAGGTTAGAGTCGTATATGGTTGGTAAGAAAATTCCAAATGGAGATGATGTACATATATATGGAGTACAGATGTAATATATGGATCTTTTCCAGCATTTTCCCTTGCCCTCTTATTTCTTGGGCTTAATTATTCTACAATTGATTCCAGAAAAATGATGCCACATTAATCGTTCTACAGAAAAAAAAAAAAGAAGTTTCTGTGATGATATATATATCTACTGTCGACACAAAGAAGATACTTGTCAGCATATATTTATACATTTTTGTTATTTTCTAGTCCCTAGGAAGTTTCAATGTCTATTTCCTGGCTTCCACAATGCTACAGTAGATTTGGTGCAGGTCTTAAGAGAATCGTCTAGGATATTCAGAACCAATGATTCATCCAAATCTAACGTAGGTCTCAGATAATCTGCAGTGTGAGAGTAAAAACAAGAACTAGTTTTTTTTTTTTTTTTCTCTGGATGACGCTTACATTCCCAAGTTACGATTAATTAAAATATTGCATTCACATATATATATATAGAAACAATTTAAAAAGTATGTATGAAGGATTGGTTGGATCTGTAAAAGAAGAAACCTATTCGGACCAAATCTAAAGAAATTTCAATATTGTCAAACTGTCTTTCTTTGAATAATCTTAATCAACTACAAAAATATAAAGTTAAGATAAGTACTAGCGTGAATTCTATATCCTTTGTTTATGAAAAAAGCACAAATTAAGTGGTCTACCTATAGAGAGAGAAAGGATAATGATCTAACAAGATCCTATCCGACTTATCCTAAGTAAGACATAAATCCACATCATTCATTACAAAACCATAAAACAAATCTTAACCATTCATTTTTAAAAAGAAAGGTAGCGTCAACCACTTGTCAAATACATAATTTACATAAGTTGGTTCCATTCCCTCAATTTAAGCGACGTGCAAATGTGATTGCACATTTGAAATTAATATCAATTAAAGAAATCTATTAAATTAAGTGTTAATCTTTTACCAATCTCTCTCTAGCTTTCTCTTTTACCTCCTTATTCTTCATTTCTTTCGTCATCTTCCACACTCTCTCCTTCCCTTTTACGACCGAAATGGCGACAAGTGGAGCTCTATCTTCTTTTTCTTCGACAAACAAAGTCTTCAAAAGACCTATAGCAACATTATGGTAAGGCTATTCTCACTAATATTTGTTTCCTTTGAAATAAGAACTACAAGATAACGAAGTATGGACACAACGAAGATTGAAGAGAAAATATGCAACTCCTACCCATGCAAGAAGAGAATTGCATGTTGACATTGGAAGCGTTTCTACAATCATCGAAGGTTACCATTATTTCTCTCATTTCTCTAATACTCAGTAGCTAACAAAATCAATAATCTCGTCAAATGTATTTCATTTTTTATGTTGTTTTCTTAAACTTCGTCGAATAGTCATTGTTTTGTTGATTTTTCATGGAAAAAAATAAATCTCATCTATAAAAAATCCATAAATAATTGATCTACAACTTCATCTTACATTGTGCTTAAATAAAATATTCAGTTATTGATAGAAATAATAGTAAATCCATAAATAATCAAAAACTTTAATTCCATATATTTGCTCAAAATAATGACTAGCATGTTGATCATTTCTTATCTTAAACCTAGACTCATTTGCCAATCCAAGTTTTAGTCTTGGATTGACTCAAGCATTTGATAAGATAACAAAACATGAGAAAGTAAACATCTTTTTTCAACTAAATCTCATTGAATAATATTTATGAGTATTTACTGACAAAAAATAATTACTTAAATGTAAGAATCTGCAATAGGTACCAATAAATCTCCAAGCAGGCTATCCTTAAGACTAAAGAAATTGGCATCTAAGAGACTATCATGTTCCCATCATGAGGACAAAGACAAACAATCAACCGGTAAGGATTTCATATTTATTATTAATTTCAAACTAAGCTCATAATGATATCAAGATTTGCCATTTTAGTAGTAATTATTGAAGACATTTAACATGATGCAAATAAGAGAAAAGTGCATATATAGGTGCCAATAGGGTTGTTTGCTATAAGTACATAAATTACAATGATTCTAGACCATCAAATTTTAATCTAACCCTCACCTTCTCCAGTTGTTCATTTTCATTCTTCCTCACCCTCTCCCGATGACGTCACCACCTCTTCCTTCCTGCTACCTCCTCCTTGCCCTCACCCTCATCGGACAGCACTGTCACCTCCCACTTCCTCCTACTCACTCTCACTTGACGACACCACTACCTCCTCCTGCTCACTCTCACCTAATGATATTACCTTCTCCTCACTCTTACCCTCACCTGACATGTAATATCTGCTACCACTAAGGATCAACTGCAGGTGACTATCACAGGTGGGGGGCTCGCGTGTTGGGCTCGCATGATGGAACCGCGGATTGTCAATCTAGAAATCCAAAAATAATGTTGTCTTGTATCGAGGATTGATACCCATTTGTGTGTAATCTAGATAAGCTAGAACTTGATTACCTGTAATTATAAACATATTTATTGGCAATCATGTTAGATTTGTGTTTATTCTCCCAATTGTCTTGTGGTTCTCCCTGGTTCTTTGTGCTGTGTGGTATTTTGACGTTTTACGACCTATGAATGTGTAGAACCTTGGAAAGGGAAGAAATGTAGAAAATGCACTATATAATTTGTGTCAAACACGTCGCCGCCTTCGTAAGCAAGCCATACCCTATAATGTCACCCCAAGCCATACCCTACTAGTATTAGCTTGGGTTTCCAAGTGATTGTCGACGGCTGTAGTTGTTAAAAAGAGAAGGGGAAGGTGTGGGTTGAGGCAAGAAAGCCAATGAGAGAAAGGGCCGGACAGCAAGAGAAAGAAAGGGGGAAGGATGAGCCTGTAGCTAGAGAAGAAGAGAAGGAGTTTATTAGTGATTGAGTGTACGCATCCTACCTCTTTTTCTTCCCTTAATTATGCATGAATTGATGATAAATATGTAGTTTAGCTTGTTCATAATGTATGGAAAAGATTTTTGAATTTTTGGAGAATTTTCTATGAATTTTTTAGAGATTTTCATGCGTGATGCTACAGTGAGTTCCTTTGAGTCTTCTCACTTTGGATTTTCATAACTCAAGCTACAATTAACGGATTCTTGTGATTTTTGTCTCAAATGGTAGATGACTTCGAGCTCTTCAATTTAGTATATTTTACAAGATTTTTGGTTGCTCATGGAGAGATAGTTGTAAGTTCCCACTTTAGGTAATTTTTGGATTCATCTGTAACTAAACTAGCCTATCTATAATAAGTCGGTTCGCGACTCCTTACCGTAGACCACCCTTGCGGGCTGATATCGTGAGTTAGTCCCGCAATCCACCATCGTGGATTGTAGTCATTTTAAACCCTACAATGGTAGTTTTGGTGTTTTCCTTTGGATTAAATCGCAGTTTTGATTTCGTGGATGATTTGTGATATAAAAATGTTTTAAAAATGATTTTCGAAAAAGAATTCATATGGTTTTAAAAATGTTTTCTGTGGTTTTAAACGATGCCTCGTGACCATAGGATTGTATCGGTAAACCAGTGGTGTTTTATACCTCTGAGAGGTTGGATGCGTGTCTGAGGTTGTGATTGTCGAGCTTTCCCAATGGAGTTAGGGTTTTGAGTGGCTTAGATGTGCTACTAGAAAATTCGGGATTAGAGTTCCCACGACTGTAGTTGTTGCACTGCAGGGGTTCGAGTCCTCGGGGTACCCGACTGTGGTGTTAATCGGGTCTGAGGTTAAAGTCCTCAGATGTTCAGACACCAAGAGGCATATATGGACGCACCCCATGCTATATGATATATAAATATATTGAGGGATAAGTTCCCGAGATGGTTAGACTTTTGCACGGGGTAGTCCTCCGCGACAATGCAGTAGAACCAGGATTTGAGTCCCCGACGACTGCTTGTGGCTAATCGTTTGGCTATGGCCAAGGTGACTTGACAGGTTTTTACGTTGGATGCGTGTGTTGTAGTTTTAAGATCGTTTCAGTCATGGTTTGGCTTTCTAAAAATGCATAAAGTGATTTCAAAACACATGATTTAAAGAATATAAAGATTATGATTAGAAATGTATGGTTTAAGAAATGGATTTACCTGATGGATTAATAATTGTGTTTTGCGAGTTTTGGTGTCCTTTTTCTAGTGTGGTTTTGGTGCTACTATGGATGGCAACCGTGTATGTTCTGGTAGTTCTTGGTGGCAGCTCTAGTTCATAGTTTCTTCAATGTTTTCGTTTCAATTTTTGGTGGACACGTACTGAGTGACAATGAATGTCACTCATGCATTTTCTCTATGGTTCTTGTATAGGTGCAGATTAGTGAAGTCGCAATCCAGTAATAGAGTTTGTAATTTGAACCATATAACCACACACCACAGATCTTAGGTAATGTAGTAGCTTTTATTTAATATTATTGTAGTTAATAGTTTGTTAGATTTAATTTTCTATAATATTGGTTAATTATTTAGTTAATAATTGCTTGGGTAATGTTGGTGCTAAGTTGTAGCACTAGAAGCGTTATAGATTGGTTTCAGAGCTTAGGTACACTAAGCACGGTAGCTTAGGATGTCTGATATAGTGGCTCCATAGGACTACACAGTGTAGATTGACTACACCTAACTCGATTATTTGTGGTTTTGTGGTAGCTACAGCATGCTACTCCAAGGTAGAAGTAGAGGCAGAGGGAAGACTTCCGCATCGAGTTCAAGGAATGATGAGGAAAGTGGATGGCAGGGAATGCAACAGGAGCTTAGTAGCATGATATTGGGGATTGTGTAGTCCCTTGAGAAGGGAAACACGGAAGAGACCAAAGGTGACTCATGGATGGAGCAACTTCACCGTCTCCATGCTCCAGCATTCAATGGCGAAGGCAAACCCAAGGAATGCAAGGCCTGGTTTTCGAAAATGGAAAAGATTCTAAAAACCATGGAGTGTCTAGATGAGAAATGGATGCAATTGGTGGCTTTTCAGTTTGAAGGTGACGCCGAGTAGTGATGGAGAGCTACACGTTGTTTAAAGTTCCCGAACTCAGATCTATTGATGATCTCTTGGGGAGATTTCCAGAATGTCTTTTAGTAAAAATATTTCTCAGATCACGAGAAGAATAGACTAAACAGAAAATTCAGAGACTTGAAACAAGACAACATGATAGTGACTGAGTATGAGGCAACTTTCTCCTGGCTAGAGCGATTTACATAGTCCTTCGACATAGAAGAGCGTAGAGTCAAGCTTTTCATGGAAGGTTTGAATGCAGGACTCAGGTTGAAGGCCAGGCATTTTCAACGAAACTGCCCTGATCCTCCAAAGAAAGCTGGGGATGCCCCTCACGATATTTGCTACTGATACCGACCTTTTAGGAAATGTTGTAGAAGGTAAGGAGCAGTAATGAGCTATGTATTGTAAATTTCTACTCTCCTATGAAGTTATGTATCCAATACTGTTCTTAATAACAATTATGATTTGTGGTTGTAATATGTGTATTTTTAGGTTTTTTCCTGATGAATGACCGAATGACCAGAGTGTTGTTTAAGTCAGGAAGCTCATTTTCCTTTATCTCTAAGTCATTTGCAGCTAATATTGGAGACAAAACCAACTTGGTTGACTTTTTACTTTGATGTGATGACTTCGTTAGAAGAACATAGCCTAACATGGAGATACTTGTGTTTGCAGTCAGTTGACATCAAGTTGGGAGACAAGGATTTCAAGGCCAATCTAATTATAATGGACATGTAGGAGTATGATGTAATACTAGGTATGGACTGGCTAACACAACATTCAACAATGATTGACTGTGTTGAGAAGAGACTGCTGGCAGAATGTCCAGAGTAAGGCTTGTGCTTGGTGCAAGGACTAAGATCGGATGATCCAAAGAAGGTGATTTTAGTGATAAAAGCCTACCGTTTTCTAACAAAAGGCTATGTGGGATATTTGGCCAGTGTAGTCGTATCCTCCTCACCTACTCTAAGGGTACAAGATATACCTGTTGTTTGTGAATACCCTAATATTTTACCAAGGGAGTTACCTAATATGCCATCGCACAAGGAAGTGGAGTTCCTAATTGATTTGGTAGTAGGATCAAGTCTTATCTCAAAGGCTCCTTACAAAATGGCACCTGCTGAATTATGAGAGTTCAAGAACCAATTGCAAAAACTACTAGACAAGAGATTCATCAAGCCAACTGTATTACCTTGGGATGCACTTGTTTTGTTCAATAAGAAGAAGGATGATTTGCTCCAATTGTGTATAGATTATCAGATGTTGAACCAAACCACAATAAAGAATAAATACCCGTTGCCCAAGATAAATGACCTGTTTGACCAGCTGCAAGGAGCCTTAGCTTTTTTGAAGGTTGACTTGAAATCAAACTATCACTAACTTTGGATTTAGAAATTAGTTGTACACAAGACGGCCTTTTGGACTCGACATGGCCATTACAAGTTCTTGGCCATGCCATTTCGGTTGATAAATGCTCCAGCTACCTTCATGAACCTGATAAACAAGGTGTTCAGACCCAACTTAGATCAGTTTGTGATAGTGTTTGTAAATGACATGTTGGTGTACTCTCTTGACATGGAAACTCACTAGATGTACCTGAGGACTGTGTTAGAGACACTGAAGCGGCATCAACTCTACACAAAATTCTCTAAATGTGAGTTTTGACTAGAAGAAGTGACATTTCTTGGCCATATCATCTCAAGAGAAGGCATTAAAGTGGATCCAGCTAAAGTAGAAGCGGTAAATAGCTGGATTAAACCCAAGATTGTGTCAGAGATCAAAAGTTTGTTTGGCTTGATAGGATATTATCGAAGGTTCATTTAAGATTTCTCCAAGATTACAGCACCTCTGACCAGACTAACTCGAAAGGAATTACCGTTTGTGTGGGATTGATAGTATGAAGATAGTTTCAATGAGTTAAAGATCCATCTAGTAACATCTCTAGTTTTGACACTATCATCTGGAAGTGGAGCTTTTACAATGTACAACGATGGTTGTGGAACAAGATTAGAGTGTGTTTTGATACAACATGATAAGGTAGTAGCATATGCTTTCCGCCAATTAAAGGATCATAAGAAAAATTACTCCATCCAAGATCTAAAGATGGTTGTAGTGATGTTTGCATTAAAGATTTAGAGATATTACCTATATGGCAAACAGTTCACAAGCATGCAGACCCATCGTGCTAGGGAAATGCACACACACACACACACACACACATACATACAACTCACAAACACGCCACCCACCTCTTCAACGCAAACCTGCTGCTGTCTCCCCTCCCACTCTGCCTATGTAAATCCGTGGTTGTCGTCATCACCATGGAGACACATGAACAAAGAGAGGAAGAAGATCGACCCCTTAATTTTCCTTATCAATTTTTTTGTTTTTTATTTTGGTTTTTAAATTAATTTTTGTTTCTTCAAGGTTTTTGGTGAACGCGTACTCGGCAATGGTAGATGTCACTCATGCGTTTTCTTGATGATTTTTGTACAGGTGCAGATTAGTGAAGTCGTAGACCAGTGATAGAATACGTAATTGGAGCTACGCAGCTGCATACCACAAGTCTTAAGTAGTGATAGTAATTTTTGTCAATTATTAGCTTAGTAGTTTTTATTTCGTGCATTCTTATTTAATTATTTAGTTATTCGCTTAGATAATGTGGGTGCTAGTTTGTAGTACTAGGGGCATTATAATATTTATGTTGTTTTTAATTTTATTATTATTCTTTCATGAATACATTGAATCGACGATTAATGTTAATGTTGGAATTATTCTCCTTATATATTGTTAAATTTATTATTAATCTTAGATGAACATAATTTGATTTTTTTTTTTTTATATGTTGTTGTCTTATTAATAATTTTTTTACATTCATAGTTCGATTTTGAACCCAATTAAAGTCATAAAGTAGTATAAATTGTGGTATTAAATTTTTTTTTTTAAAAAAAACTCATCTGTTTGACCCATTAATCTGTATTAGTACTTATTAACCAAAAAGATAGTAAATAGAATAATGACAAATTTTTTTTAAAATGGATATTAACCTAATCTTCCGTCGTAGAAAAAGAAACAAATAAAGATAACAGTAGACTTCAGATCCAAACCAAACTCAAAACGGCGCACTGAATGCTCAATAAGGAAATTAAAAATGATAGGGAAATAAGTGGATTACTGCATCAAGACAAGAACCATCTTGTTTCTTCCTCCCTTCACCTTTCAATTTCTTTGGATGGCAGGCATTATTCAATGGCCATGGACAACTGGTGGTTTTGTTCACACATGGAGAAAAGCGACACGCTGGTAAAGTTCTTTGACAGTTTCTTCTTGGCATTATCCTCTCAGTCTTCAATGACCTGACGCAGAGATTGATGGTTGCAATTATTTTTCTGCGCACTGTCTAATCGTAGACCTAAGTTGGGATTTAAACTGAGTTGTGTCTATGATCCCTCAGTACTTTGGCTTATCATATTTAACGAATATCATGTGTCGTTTCACGTATGCGGGATGACAACATCGTTTGACGAATCAAGTTCGAGTTAATTTATTTCCAACCTGATTTATTCATGGTTAAATCTTTTAATTTGAATTTAATTTATTTATAAATGAATTAACCTAATACGAGATCAACTTGATCTATTTAATATTATCTAATATTGAGTATTGAACAGGCATAAAATAAATATCTAAATAATTACTCACATGCTCACACAAATGAATAACCTCTAAGTACTTAAATTAACATAAATGTTAACATAAATAATTACTCACACCTACCTCATCTCTTGCTCACATCTTGTCTTCTATCAAATGTGCTACTTCTTTGACCCTTGCGGGATTATATCTACAGTAACTGCAGAGCACAAGATTGTGTAGTTATCTGATACACATGCACATAAAATCCAAATTACTAAATTTCATCTCACACTCCGGCCTCCAGAAGAAAAGTAACAAATGGATTGGAGTTTTGAAATTTTGTCAAGCAATTTTAGGTAACCTTTTCTTGAACGCATATTTATGTTGTAGGCCATACGTTTTCGCTCCGGGGGCAGGTCAGTGGGCTCTTCCAGCCCACTCCCAATTCAACTGGACCAGTCTGCCGAAGTCCTACAGGTCCAAGTTGTCCCGCGTCTTAAAAAAATTTGAGATTTCCATGAGTTACCTGGTGGATCAAGGCTTGCTTCATGCAATTAAACACATGTATTGTATGTGTACGTGGAATTTGGTGTCACCAAATGCACGGTCACGATCGATTCTGTGCGGAGCAGAATGTCTACAGACCACAAAATCCGTCTTCTGGATTGTCGACTTCCTTCAAAATCAATCGGCTTAGGTTTGCTTGGGTAGTTTTGGGCTTCTTTGAGGATTCTGAGTTAGAAAATAACTACAAGTGATACCTTAGCCTTTGGTTCCAAAACTCTAAATGAAGATATTGTAAGGATTCCTCGTTCGCATGCCACCCAAAAAAGTCTCAAATCACTCATACACACTTGTGAAACACTTACTCTTTCTCGTACACTTGAAAAATTCAGATTTCTTGATTTAATATCCCATACATTTGGTTAATAGAGAAATGAGGATAATTGTCAAATAAAAATTATATTTAACAAGTACGAGTAAATAATTCAAATAAATGAGACTTGAAGATTAAACTACAAGTATACAAAGAAAGAGATGAGAGAAATTGAAAATAAGAGAAACTTATAGTGGTTCGACATCTCTGACTTAGTGTACTCCTCAAGAACTCTCTATTTTGATCTTTATTCTGGGCCAAGATCCTGGCTCTACACTTCTTAACGAAAATCTCACCAAGACTTTTCAAAATCCATGGCCTTATTTACTTAATGGAATGAAAAATTATAACTCTAAATTCTTTTTATTTCTTCTAAACACACAATTAAATAAGTGGATTTTTGATGCATAAACAATAAATAACTTACTATGGTTTGAATGGGAAACTCTTGGAAATCTTTCTCAAATGATAGGAATGAATAACATAGAATATTGTAACAAATGAATGCCAATAGGTAAAAAATTATAGACCAAAGAATGATGTTGAATGTTAGTATAGCGACCAGAAAAATAAATCCAATACACAATTGTTCACATTGATCGGTCAATTCGATATGTCAAATTGATTATCGGTTTTGAACCATTGTTAGTCCATATTTCGGTATGTCGAAGTACTCTCATAAGCTCTATTAAGAAATATAATCAATGAATAATTGATTTTGAGTTTTGATTATTTTCCTAAAGTGCTATAGATGTATTTGAGAGATTATTGTATGTTCCTAGAATACAATAAAATGTATTTACATGAAATAAATTTACACTAAGAATTTGATCTCATATTTTCAAATAATTCAACTTTGTCTACATGATCATAGAAAAATATTGTCAAGGTATAACGCCATGATAACCATGAACAAAAACCTCGTAGTTATAAGATAGAACAAATAAGCTACCAATCAAACTTTCAAATTAAAGAATTCTATACAAATCATCTCAACAAATTTGAAACCAATCATAAGAGATCACAAGTGAAAAATGATGTAGTCATTCTCTCTAAGAACAAGTATGAGGTTGTCGTTATTATATTATCATTACTTATGAGTTCACTGTTCATGCACGTTAAGGTGAGTGATCCAAACACAAGTGAAAAATATTGTAGTGTCATTCTCTCACAGAATATCAATGAGGTTGTTGTTATTATATTATCATTACTTACGAGTTCACTGTTCATGCACGTCGAGATGAGCGATCCAAATACAAGAAGAGGTTCCTATAAGTGAGGGTTATTATAAGATTGAAGATTAAGGACAACTTTGACTAGTTAATTTCCTTACTATAAAATTACACTCTAAGATGTGTCCTTAAATTAATTTTCCTTAAATTAATTTTTCCAATAATCTTTGATTAAGTTGACTCTAAGAGAGTGATTCAAAATCTCAGATATGTTCATGCTTTGAATATCTATAGAAGTTACAATTGTTGGAAAATAAGTTTCAATGTCAGTTGTTTAATTATGTTTGACATAATACCAAACATTCGTTCAAATTTGGATTCTCAAAGACTTTTTTTAGAAATTTGAAAAAGAGATGCCCTTAATTATTAAACTAATAGTGCTTGCACAAACATTTTTCCTAACTTCAGATAAATATACTTACGTAACAAATATCTTTTGCCATTTAATATATGTCAAGTTAGGATTATGAAGCATTATAATGACAAACTAATGCCATCTGATCAATACTTTTATACAAGTCTTATGTTTCAAATTATGAAAAACTTTATTTACTTATTCTTGTGTAAATTTTTTTGTATACTAGTGAGAAGCACTTGCAAAATTGTACAAGAATTTAAATTAAAAGATTGAGATGTTTCACTCACGCATCAACTACCACAAAAAATAGGAAAAAATAGAATAGTTAATTAGAGTAGAATTTAAAATTTTTAAAATTTTTAAAATTTAAAAATAAAAAGAAAAGCATTTTATGCTCTTATTTTACGACCACCATTACCGCATCAATATCACAATTGATGCACTATCTCCTCGCCGATCGGAGAGAATAACAATGAGGGAAGAAGGAATCTATGACTACTTTTATTGAATTGAAAGAAAACTAACACTTGGTAGATTGTAGTTCGAGGAGCAATCATCTTCCAACACCACACACAAGACTCATCTGATCCTCCAGTCCTCCTTCCCTATCGTCTTAAGCTAATCAAAGGAAGAAGACGAAGGCTCTTGACCGCAGTACAACCCACTTACACGACATGATTACTTGACCAAGTTCATGATAGTTAATATTGTTACAAACACTCCCACTCTGTCCTCTTTGTAATTTACAACTAAATGATAGAAATAGCAAGAAAGAGACAAGAAGGAAAAAGAAACTCGAGAGAAGGAGAGATAAAGTTGCATGTTATTCACCATCTGTTACAAGGACTCAACACCCATCTATACACATACATACATCGACGTAAACCAACCTTAACAATCTTCATAATCTCCACTATTAAATCTCAACGATAAAATCCTAACTACTTTTAACAATTCTAACTAACTCCTATAACTTACTCTTTCCTTTGTGCCCTCCCAAGCTGAATGTTGTAGTACAAAGAGAAAACTTAGACTTTAATTGAGTAAATCGATCCCTTGACACAACTTTTATAAAAATATCTACAACCTAAAGATTTGAAGAAACATGTTGTAATCAAATAGTACTTCTTACAACAAACTTGCAAATGAAGTGATAATCAACTTCAACATATATGGTTCTGCTATGAAAAATTAAGTTATGAGATAATTAAAGTGTAGCCATATTATCATAATAAAGGATAAGAGGAGTGTATAACAGAATACCAAGTTCTCGAAGTAAATAACAAAACCATTGAAGATCTACAACCGTTGACGTAAGAACTCGATACTTAGATTTTGCGCTTAAATGGAATATAGTGGATTGCTTCTTTATTGTCCAAGATAAAAGATTATTATCAAAAAACACATAAGAACTTGTAATCGACCGACGATTTGAGGAATTACCAGCCCAATTAGCATTAGAATAAGTATAAAGAGTATGAGTAAAGCTAGGAGTGAAAAGAAGTCCATGAGATGTTGTAGCCTTGACAAATCGAAGAATTCGTTTTGCTGCACAAAAATGTGACATCCTGGGTTCTTTAAAAAATTGAGAAACATAATTGACAGCAAATGCAATATCAGGTCGATAAAGAGTTAAGTATTGAAGTCCATCAACCGTGCTCCAATAAATAGTAAGATTAAATAGAAGTTCTTTATCATTTGGTGACAAAGATGTTCCAGTAACAAGAGGAGTATTACATAGTGAGCAATTAGTCATTCCACAACGTGCAAGAAGATTGTAAATGTTGTGCGTGAGGAGAAGAGAAAGTATTTGCTCAAACCAAATCCAAGCAACAATCACAATCACACAAGACAGAGATTTACGTGGTTCCTCGAATTGGGTACGTCCACGGATGGAGAGGCCGTTCTTCACTATGTGTAATTAGGGATACAAAAGGGTGTTAGTCTTAACAATGGGAACCCTAGCATATATATATACTAAGTCCAAAAGACTAATTTGCCCCTAATTACATAACTAATTCAAGTCATATTCAACAATCTCCACCTTGACTTGAATTTGATCTCCACCTTGAGCTAGCCTCTCCATCAGGACCCACGAAGGGTCAGTTGCAGCCATAAACATT
>JAMKQA010025698.1:0-10011 GCA_024699735.1 Posidonia australis
TAGCATGGCATGGCATATCGCCCTCGGGCGTATAGCAAGAGGCTGAAAAGCCAACATTTCATTGGAGAAATCATAGGAGACCGATTTTATCGGGCGTACGAGGGTGCCTAACACCTTCCTCGTACGTAACAGGGATCCTTACCCACATCTTTCTGGTTTTCGTAGACCTGTCTTTATTGTTTTGCATGATTTTTTCATGTTTATGGTTTTCCTCGTCTTCCATAATAAACTAGGTGGCGACTCCTGCATTTCTGCATTTTGTTTTATTTTTTGACGTGATTTTGCCGACCATTTCGCATTCCTTTGCGAATCTCCTCGCCAGCATGGTTACACATACCGAATCCATCTTTCAGCATGCAGAATCAGGGCCCAAATATGATTATAAAAATTTGATTTCCGAGGGTTTTCTGGATTGGTTTGTTTTGTCCCATTGAGATGGGATTGCAGGCCGTCAGTGGTGGTCCCTCAAGACACCTGATGCGCCATTTTGCTGAAGTTTTGGAAGAGTTTTCAAAGATATGAAAATAGTTTTGAAAATGATTTCAAAGAGATGAGTTGGCAGATTTGGAAAATGGTTTTCCTAGTTTTCTGTGTGTGGACCGAGACAGTGTGTGGAATGAGACAGTGTGGGACTGTGTCGTCGGGTCCAGGGAATGTGACAACATTCTTGGGTGGTCGAACGCGACTCCCTGGTTGGGGTTGTGGTCCGAGATACCTGAGACTGAGGGATGTCGGGTCCTAGAGGTATGAGACTCATTGACTGTCGTCTCGAGGTTAGGGTTGTGGTCCACGAGTTGAGGTGTCTTGTGGCATGATGGAGAGATATGATACTCCTACTATCACTGTGAGCACTACGGCTCGGGTGTTATCGAGTGTGGAGGTATGATACTTCCTCTTGAGCACCGTGTGTGGAGGATGCCATGAGGAGGCGTACCCTGTGGTAACTAGTGAGGGTGGGACACGTATCCCGTAGCTGGTAGTGTCCTAAGAGACAAGACAACCTTCCCAAGGAGAGGTTGGCTTTGTGAGGATTCTCCAAGTGGGAGAATCACGGGACGACTCGGCTCCTGCATAGGGTGGCACGTCGTGGCAGTGTAGACGTCGTTGATTGCTCTTCGATGGACTGCTTGTGGCCAGAGTTTGGTTGCCTGGCGTCGGACTTCCCGACTCACTATGTGTGGTTTTAGCCTTTGAGGGCCTTTGCTTGTGGTTTGGGCTAGTAGAGCCCCAGTTGTGGTTTTGGCCAATGTGGGCCTGGTTTGTGAGGTTTTAATAAATGGTTTGTGAAATGAATTTAAAAGGAAAAATTAATTATGATTTTGTTTTCCTGCCATTTTCCTTTGTGTGACCATGTCCGCCTAGGGATCCGTCGCGGAGTCGTGCCAGATGGAGGAGGCCACAACCTTACCACGATGACGCAGGCGTAGGCGTAGGATAGGATAAAAATGAAAAGAAATGGAGTCGCCACCTAATCTTTTAAAGGAAAGACTAGGAAAACCACAAACAAATCACAAAAGATGAAAACATAAGATGCAAATGTGAAGGTCAGATGTCTGCAAACCAGAGGATGGGTAAGGATTCCCATTACGCACGGGGAAGGTGTTAGGCACCCCCGTACGTCCGAGAAACTCGGTCTTTCTAGCCTAATTCGCTTGCTAGAGGCTGAATGAATACTTGTTAAGCCTAGATTGTGCTCTATTCATGCTAATATGAATGCCAAGACAAGACTAGATGGATGTGCAAAATGATACGCGAAAACAACGAAAACATCCACACGAAATGATGAAATCACAAATTCTGACACGACAAAGAAAATCACATGAAATGACGAGATTTCTGGCGAGAAAGACTCGGAAAATTATACAAGCCTCAAGGGAATAAAAAATTCAATCAACTCGAATTACTAGAATTGTAAAAAACGTCATGGAAATCTGATCAGGAAAATTGCAAAGAAATCCATGCAAAGTAGGTAAACTGTGACATGTAAAGAAATTCACATAAAATGACGGTATTTTTGGACATTAGGCTCTGGAAAACAACACCGACATCAAGAGAATTAAAAATGCGATAGACCCAAATCATTAAAATCACGGAAAACATCACAGAAACCTGAACAAAAATATTGCAAAGAAACCCACGTAAAAGTAGGCAAACGGTGACATATGAAGAAAATCACATAAAATGACGGTGTTTTTGGAAAGAATGCTCGAGAAAACCATATTGATATTAAGAAGGTCAAAAGTGGGGCCAAGTCAAGGCATCGGAATCATGAAAAAGGTCGGGAAAATTAAAAAAGGAAAATAATCCGTGATGGGGCCAATGTGAACCTTTTAGTCAGTTCGTGTATGTCCAATGAAATCCAAATCAAATCAAAAATCCAAGAATACAGAATAAAAGGGGTCAAATCAAATGTCAGGCAAAGGATTCTGAAACGGGATGAGGAAAATCTATGAAAGAAGCTCATGGAATGCGGGTTGCTCGAAAAGGATGGGGCAACGTGCAAATCTGATGAAAGCTATGAAAAACGTATGAATATGTACCTAAATGTGTAAAGGTGCTAAGGAATGACTTAGACAAAGATTATACATGACTTAATGCAAGAACAAACACGTAGGTGCATGAATTGGTGGCACAAGGGCATTTTGGTCATTTCAATGGTCAGAAGTGATAAATGCATGTATGGGGATGATGCATGGTCTAAGATATGCCAGAAATATATGCAAAATGTCAGGAAAAAGTTATTTGAAAGATGTAGACACTCCGATTTTGAAGTCACATGGCAGCAGGCTCCTAAAGATGATGCTCTAGTTTCGACCACCAAAACCCAGACCCACATAAGCCCACACAAGCCCATTTAGGCCCACACTAGTCCACTCTGACCTAATTAAAATAAAAAACCAAACAAAACACATTTAAAACCCACTTAAAATCCAATTTATAAAACAAAAACCATAATTCAAGTCAAAGTCAAATAAAATCTACCTAAAATCCAATTAATAAAACAAAAACCCAAATTCAAGTCAAAATAAAATTTAAAAACCACATAAGATCCAATTAATCAAACAAAAACCTTAATTAAACCTAAAACCCTAATTAAAACAATCAATTCCCTAATTGATCTCAAAATCCTAATTGAAATAATCAAAATCCTAATTAAACTAAAAACCCTGATTAAAATAATCAAAAACCCTAATTAAAATCCATAAACCCTAATTAAAACAAAAAAACCCTAATTAAAAGTCAAAATTAACTAAAATCCATTTAATCAAGTGAAAACCCTAATTAAACTAAAAACCCTAATTAAAATCCATAAACATTAATTAAAAGAAAAAAAACTATAATTAAAAGTCAAAATTAACTAAAATCCATTTAATCAAGTGAAAACCCTAATTAAACTAAAAACCCTAATTAAAATCCATAAACATTAATTAAAAGAAAAAAAAACTATAATTAAAAGTCAAAATTAACTAAAATCCATTTAATCAAGTGAAAATCCTAATCAAACTAAAAATCCGAATTAAAATCCATAAACCCTAATTAAAACACAAAAACCCTAATTAAAAGTCAAAGTTAACTAAAATCCATTTAATCAAGCGAAAAACCTAATTAAACTCAAAATCTTAAGTAAAATCCAAAACCCTAAAATTAAAATAGTTAAAACCCTAAAAAACCCCAAAATGATTAAAACCCTAATTTAAAACTCTAATTAAACAAAACCAAAAGAATTAAAATCCAAAGATCCCTAAAAAAAATCCAAAACAAAAACCTAAACTAATTAAAACCCTAATTTAGAACCAACTAATTAAACCATAAATTATGAAATCAAAAATTAAATTAAACCCAATTAAAACCTAAGATTTAAACCCTAAAACCCATAAAAATCCCAAAAACAAAAAAAATTCAAAAACATAGCCCAATTCGCAAGCCCATATAAGCCTAATATCCCATTTAAACTCTCAATCAAAAACCTTATAAATCATCCAAAAATAATTCCGACGACCCCCGCATTTTCCGACGATCTCTCCGCCGTGATCTCTAGCAGTCAATCCTTACTTCTCCAGCGTGAGATCCCTGACCCCGTGATCTCCGGGCCTTCCTCTTCCGTTGTGCCCTCGATCCCACGACGAGGAGGCCATCCTAGAGGAGAATCGATGGTGGAGGAGGATCCTGTCAGAGTTTAAAACTCCTCACCGTTGACAGACGACCTGGAATCGTCGTGCCTCCCCTCCAGAAGCAAAACAGCCTGCCCTCTCGAGACCCCACGGACTAGAAGAGCAACCCTCACCTTCCAGAGCGATCCCCACCCTTTCTGCTTCCCGGAGCCCCCAGCCAGAGTACCGCCGGAGCTGCTTCTAGTCGCCGTCGTCGACCCGTCACGCCAGAGAAGACAGTCCACGTTAGGTAACCTCCCTCCCCTTATCTTTTCCTATGCAGTAGGCTCGTAGAAGCGCTTAGGCTCCCCCGATTAGGCCACGACAGTGGACTCCCCCTTTTTTGCCCGCTGTTGCCATGCCACCGGTGGTGGGTTCACCCCACCGGCGAGGCCCCCTGGGAGCCTCTCCCCCCTCTTCTTCTCCTCTCCTCCATCCCTCTGGTCTCCCTTTGGCCACCAGAAGATCCACTGCGCCGTCGCCGCAGCCCAGCCACCGCCATTGACCGTCGACGAGGAGGCACTGGAGTACGCCACCCACCAACGCTCCACACCGACACCTCCAGAGGCTCCACTGCATCGCCATGCACCTCGCTTGGCAGCCACGCCGTCGACTTTGAGCCAAGAACGCCACCCCAGCCTCCGTCGTTTCCTCCTTCGGCGAAGGGGATGGGTGGACCTCCTCAGGCCATCCCAACCATCCGCGACACCCCTGGGAATCTCCTTGCGCCTCCAGGACGCTTCCCCGACCTCTGTCCCAGCTTGGCCGTCGTCGGAGCGCCGCTACCATCACGCCGTCACCTTCCAGAACGCCTCGCCGGAGCTCGAGATGGGGGGAGAGACTCAGGCCACCCCAGCCCCTCCCGACACGTCGGTGATCGCCGCCAAGTTTCACCGCAACCTCTAGGACCGCCGCTCAACTCCCTCAATCGCTGGGCCGCGATGGTTCATCGTCGGAGGGATCGCTGGAGGGAGAACGTAGGTAACCCTCCAGCGATCTTCGAAAGAGAGTTATTTAGGTCCAAGCCTTTTTAGTTTAGGTTTTTATTCTTAGGTCCTAAGGATGTTACAGTTATGTCCTTTTTCATTTAATTTAGGTCCTATCTTTTGTGTTTTAGCCCATGTAATTTTTGGAAACCATCAATTCTTTTCTTTTCTCTGTAAGTTTTGCATATAATCCCCTACATCTTGGGATTTTTCATTTTTAATGCATTTATGGATATTTTATCATGCTTAGGTCCTTGTTTTCATATTTTATTTGCATTTAGATCATGAACATTTGCATTTAGCCCCTGAAGCATTTTAAAATGAGTTTTCCCTGTCAAATTGCATTTTGAACCTTAAAAGATTTAAAAATCACACTGGCCATCATAAAAATCAAATTTTCCTTACATTTAGGTCCTGACCTTTTGCATTAAGCCCCCAGAATGTTAAAAAATGAGTTTCACTGTGAATTTTGCATCTTGAACCCTAACAAACCTCATAAATACACTGACTAGTACAAAAGTCTAATTTTTATCACATTCAGGCCCCTGGAATTTTGTATATAAGGCCCTATGTTCTTAATAAACAATCCCTGAGCACAGACAATTTGCATATAGACCCTTAAGTTAGTTTTAAATCCATCACATAGGGTTTCTAGAACGTTTTGCTTGCATATTCTTTGTATTTTTCACTTATTGCATTTCACTTTTTTTTTATTTAATCATAAATTCCACTTAAAAATCATGTTTTCACTATGAATTGATCTTTAGTCTCACATTTTAGCCACATTTACACTTATGTGTGAATTTTGCGCTTTAGACCCTGAATTTTTGGGAAATTATCCAAGTGCAATTTTTACATCTCAGTGCCACATTGACATTGGATCCATCATCTGCATGTTAGATTAGAATCCATGAATATAGTTTTCATCCAAATTCTCACTCTTTTTGTGAATTTTGCGTTTTAGTCCTAATATTTATCTTTTATTGTGTTTACATCACGTTATTGTTTTTTTCCTTCATGTTTTCTTGCAAATAACACCTTCTGGATGTTTTGTACATATTTTGACATAACTTAGATCATATATCATCCTCATACTTGTATTTATCACATTTGGCCATCGAAATGACCAAATTGCCATTGTGTCTCTAATCCATGTGTACGAACTTTAACTTTCTCTCGCAATCTTGCATAATATCTGTTCAAGTCATCCTTTAGCACTTTTTACGCATTTAGGCACTTATTCATTCATTTCATATAGTTTTCATCACATTTGCGTATCCGTCCCTCCTTTAGTGAGCCCGCATCTCATGCTTTTCTTTCGAGGATTTCATTTTCCACTTTGCTTTTAGAATTTCTCATTTGATATTCAATTCTATCTGCTCCTGCATTTTGGACTTTTTTTTATTTGATTTGGATTTCAACGCCTAAGGGCGTACAAAAAAACTGACCGAAAGGCCCACATTGGCCCATTTACGGACTATTTCTCTCTTTTGATTTTCACCACCTTTTTTATGATTCCGAGGACTTGGGTTGATCCCACTCTTTATCTTTTTGATATCAGTTTGGTTTTCTCGAATAATCGGTCCAAAAACATCGTCATTTTATGTGAATTTCTTCACATGTCAAAGTTTGCCTGTTTTATATGGACTTCTCCACAATATTTCCTATTTTGATTTTCGCAATGTTTTTCATGGTTCTGCTGACCTAGGTTGTTTACAAAATGGATTTTCTTGAGACCTATGTGGTTTTCGGAGTCTTTCTCACTAAAAACCTCGTCATTTCATGTGGATTCCTTTGTCGTGTCGTACTTTACGATTTCATCATTTTATGTGGATTTCTTCGCAATTCTCGCATACCGTCATGCACATCCATCTGGTCTTTTCATGGCATTCACGTTAGCATGTTCAAAGCATAATCTAGGCTTAATAAGCATTCATTCGGCCGTAGCAAGCGATTTAGGCTAGAAAGACCGAATTTCTTGGGCACGCGAGGGTGCCTAATACCTTCCTCGTGTGTAATAGGAATCCTTACCCATCCTCTGGTTAGCAGACATCCAACCTTCACATCTGCATCCCATGCATTCAATCTTTTGTGGTTTTCCTCGTCTTTCCCTTAAAAGACTAGGTGGCGACTCCTTTTCTTTTACTTTTATCCTATCTTGCGCCTTTGCCATCTTAGCATGGCTGTGATCTCCTCCGTCTGGCGAGACTCCGCGCCAGACCCATAGGTTGGCATGGTCACAAAAAAAAACATGAAAAAGAAGAGGTCTTTAAAAACAATAAAATAATGTAAACATGATAAAGGACAAGACCAGAGACTAAAATGCAAAATTCACAAAAAAAAAAGTGAAAACTTGGATTAAAATACATTTAATAACTTCTATTCTAATATACAGATGATGGATCAAATGAAAATGTGACACTGAGATGTGTGAAAATTGCACCTTGGTAAGCATGGTAAAGGACAATACCAAGGACTAAAATGCAAAATTCACAAAAAGGGTGAAAACTTGGTTTAAAATACATTTAATGACTTCTATTCTAATGTGCAGATGATGGATCAAATGAAAATGTGACACTGAGATTTGTGAAAATTGCATCTTGGTAATTTCCTAAAAACCCAGGGTCTAATGTGTAAAATTCACACATAAGTACAAATGTGACTGAAATAAGAAATCAAAGATCATTTAACAATGCAAACATGATTTTTAAATGGAAACCATATTTAGGTGTAAAATTATAAATAAAAGAAATGAAAAATGTTAAGAATGGGTGTGAAAACAATTAAAACCCTAAATGATGAATTTGAAATTAATCTAAGGGTCTGGATGCAAATTTCCTACACCTAATAAATGTATTTCAAGAATTCAAGGGCTTTCATGCAAAGTTCCGGGGTTTAAATGGGATGAAAATTAGATTTTTATGATGATCAGAGTGATTTTAAAGTCTTTTAAGGGTCTGAATGCAAATTTTACAATGAAGGTTTATTTTTTTAAAAAAACTTTGGGAGCTCAGTACAAAATTTCAGGACTTAATTGTGAAGAAAATATGATTAAGGGTCTTAAATATAATGAAACAAACATTTACAGTATCAAAACATGAAATCTAAAACAATCAGGGAAGATCATGCAATTCTTACAATAAAAACAAAAGAAATGAAGATTTTCACGAAAACATAGGGACTTAATCACAAAATTTTTGGATTGAAAGGTAATGTCTTAAAAAAATAAAATGTTTTCATTAAAACTTTAAAAAAACAAATTGTTGTTGTCGACGATTCGAAGATCACCAAGCGAAGGCTAGGGGAAGCCATCAGGGCTTTTCCCGGCGGCCGATCGACAATCCAAGATGGGGAAGAGCTGGAGGAGATGGCGGGGAGGAGATCCAACGGCTCTGATGCTTCATCCACCAGCCAGAACGGCTGGACGACCTCACCCCTCGTCGTTCTTCTTCGGCGACGGCAACCCTGAAGGTGGCGTTTCCACAGCAAGGCGGCATGGCGAGGACCAAAGAAGCTTCGGGGAGTCACGACGAGGCTTTGGGAAGTGTCGGCATGGACCGGGGACGCCTAGGTGGTTCCACCCACCCCCTATGCCAATAGTGGGCATTGTAGTGGTGAGGTTAGACATGGAAATCGGGTCGGGCCGGTCCAGGCCCGCTCGGCCCAGCCTGGGCCCGGAAAAATCTGATGTGGGTCGGGCCGGGCCAGGCCCGTCGCGGGCCGCGGGCCGTGCCGGGCCGAACGGGCAGGCCCGCCAAGGCCCGCGTAGTAGGCCCAATTTGGCCCACGGAAAACACCGGGCCGGGCCGGCCCGCGAACAGTAACTGGAAATTAAAAAAAAAACAATAACGGGCCGGGCCCGTCAAAAAAAAACGTAAAAAACAAAACAAAATAAAAACAGTAACGGGGTGGGCCCATAAAAAAAACGGGAAAAAAAAAACAAAAAAAAAACAGCAACGGACCGGGCCAACCCGGCCCGAAACAATAACTAAAAAAAAAACAAAGAAAACAAACGGGCTGGGCCAACTTGGCCCGAAAAAAATATATATAAAAAAAAAACAAGCAACGGTCCAATGGATTGTTGCCTTTTAAATTACTGTAGCCAACGGCTACTTTTAAAATTTTGGCTGTTGCATTTGCAACGGCCACTTTCAATATATATATATATATATTAAATCTCTAATTTTAACCTATAAATAGGGCCTCATACCTTTCATTTTTTTTCACAACTCTCTCAACTCTCCTCTACAAAATTCTCAACTCTTCTCTACAAAATTTTGCTAATTCTCAAAAGAAGATTTTCAAGTGAAGATTTTGCTTTGGCTTTGGATTCTGCCCGGTCTTGTGCTCTCTAGACTCCAGTCTCCACGCAACAGTAGCTGAGCCAGCAACATCAAATTTTCTTTACTTCTAATCCCTCCATTTTTGGGTTTTGGTTTTTGCGAGTTAAGGGTTTTATTCAAATTTTTAATAGTAAAATGGAAAATATTGGTACCCATGATTATATCCCTAGTATGGAGTCAGATAATCCTCAAAATACCCCAACAAATACTTCACAATCTACAGCCACAAAAAAACCTAGGAAACAAAGTTCTTGGGCTTGGGAGCATGTTACATTAAATCCTATAGATCAAACTAGGTGTTACTGTAATTATTGTAATGCCACATACAAATGTCCTAGGGGTGTAGGTCACATATCTAGACATTTACAAAAATGTATATCAAAACATAATAAAGATGAAAATATAGATTTAAAACAATCAAAAATACAAGTAGGATCTAGTAGTATAATTAATTGGAAATATAATACAGAAGAAGTTAAGGAAGGAATAACTAAATTTATAATACAAGACGAACAACCATTTTCTTTTTCT